>SEYY01023160.1:70000-115000 GCA_009176605.1 Armadillidium nasatum | reverse complement strand
GTTAGAATGGTGGCCTTGGAGCAACTAACCTCTGATCTTGTATTTCGAACTGGGGTAAGTATAGTCGTTTTCAATGTCTCAAAAACTCAATTTCTTCATCTTGCTGCTCGACACAAGCTTCCACATAACAATGATATTTTTTTTTCGAAAAAAAAAAAAAAATAAATAAAAAAATAAAAAATAAAAAACTCAAACCTTCACTTATTATTAATATTCTTGGTGCTTCTTTTTCTCGTGATCTTTCTTGGAAAGGGCACATTACTTCTTTCTAAACGAGCTTCTAAGAGGTTAGGTGTTCTGAGGCCCCTTCAGAATTTCTTTACTCCACCCTAGATGATTGCTCTTTATGGGGGTGTTGTTTGCCCTGTATGGAGCATGCATCATACATCTGGGGTAGTTCCACTCATACACGTCTCCTTGAAAAGGTGGAGTCTAGGGTTTTTCGCCCTATCAACTCTTCTGCTCTCACTAATTTTCTCCGGTCTCTTTCTGCCTACTGTATTGTTGCGTCACTTTCTCTATACTACCGCTATTACAATGGACACTGCTTTTCTGAACTCTCCCATCGCATACCCCCTCCATTGAGAAGGGCTCGTGCGACACGCCTTTTGCATACTCTCATCCTTTCTCTGTCCCCAGACTTTATCGCTCTACTGGTAAAGTCAGGAACACACTCCCTTCATCTATTTTCCCAACTTCCTATGACTTACACACCTTTAAACGCGTTGTATCGGGAAATGTCGGCTTTTAATTTGACTAGATTTCTGATTTTCTCTCTAACTCTGGTGGAAATCTTAGTAGGCCAATGGCCTTTGCCCACAGAGATATATATATATAATAATATATATATATATATATATATATATATATATATATATATATATATATATATATATATATATATATATATATATATATATATATATATATATATATATATGTGTGTGTGTGTGTGTGTGTGTGTGTAAAATATTTTCGTGGGCTATTAATAAACATAGACTTCCTCAACCTCTTTTAAATCAATCTACTCCATTAAATATCTTAATTCATTTATTTGTTCGTTCATTCACAAACCAACCACTCCTCTTTTCAATACTGTTATTATTATTATCATTATTATTATTATTATTATTATTATTATTATTATTATTATTATTATTATCCCTTTAACTTACTTGTAAGTTCGTCTGCTTCAACTTTTCGAAGAACAAGACAAGCAACTGTAACTACTGACGGGGTACCCCAACCAAGGGCGTGGAGGACAGAAGAACGTTGTATAAACTTTTCGTGAGTCACATTCCGCCATACCCTTAGAAGGCAGCAGCCGCAGTATATGACCCACCTGCCAATGGTGATATATATATATATATATATATATATATATATATATATATATATATATATATATATATATATATATATATATATATATATATATATATATATATATATATATATATATATATATATATATATACTTACCAAGCGCCTGCGGATAATGAGAAGTAATACAACAAAAGAAATACTGCCACACACGGTGTATTTAAAGCCCCTTCCGTAATGAGAAGGGAAATTCCTAGCTCAGGGTCTTTGCGACAAGCTACGGAGCCTCCGCCAACACCTAACCGAACGAGGTAGCCAGCGGCAACGAGGGCGTAGCAGAAGCATATATGAACAGCAGCTCTATCAGGATATCTAAAAAGTGAGGCATCAAGCAAAAGAGTGGCAAGCGCTCCTAAACCAACGAAAAAGGTAGCTACCCCCCAAATTGACATCCAAACTGCAGCGAAAACTTTATCTTCGTTACTAAACATTATATCAGCCCCACAGAGGGGGGCACACCTTCCAGTAGCATTTAAATAAACATATAATTGTGGGTGGGCCAGGTGGGAGCAACGCATTCTTGAATGTTGTGGTGTGGGAGGTGGGGGAAGAGTTGGAGGTAGAGGTACGGTTTCTGTCGGACCCTCCATACACATATGACGTTCATTATTTTCAGGGGGAAGTGAAGAGCAGTTGAAAGCAGCAGGCCATGGAAACCCAAAACCCCTAAGAACAGGGGAGCATCGATCTCTAACCCCCTCACACAGAGATTTACATGGTCCTATTAATGTGGGAACTTGTGGGGTGCACATTGGAGCGTACAACGAACATAACAAAAACTGGAGTTGGGAAGAGCATCCAAATTTAACAAGAGGTTTAAAAGTGCTTAGGCTATATTCTGCTTCATTTTCTAGTTCAATACCCACAAGATTAGGCAAAGCGGTGTAGTTGTATCCAACATCTTTACACGCTTCAAAGGGTATGGGCTTGCATCGTTTAAATTCGGCTTCTTCTGCCCCCGCATTATAAAATAATATAACAAATGAAAAAGAATACAAAACTAACATCAAAAAACAAACCATTTTTTATAATTGACGAAAAAGAATCGGAAACTAAGACAAATGTTTACACATCAATATTAAATTATTTACCCAGACGAAAAATTGTAACATCTTATCAATAGTTATCTTTACGAGTTTCGCTGTAAGAATTAATTTTATCTATATCACTAAATAAAGATTAAACAAAATTAGTCACTCTTACATAGCTACAGTTTTAAACAAGAATATTTGTAAAACTAATTTGAGCAATTATAACATAACTTCTTTATTTATTGTGCGAAATCTCTGCTATTATCACTCAAATACAATAACGAATGAAAAAAAATTATTGAAAGTTCCTTGACTGTCTTAGAACAACACTAAAATTGATCAATCTCCGCCCACAAATTTCAACTCTATTGTGATTGGTTACTTACATTTGTATTCGATTCTGTAAATATGACTTACATTACTACAAAATACTTTAGAAATAATAATTTAAATTAATTTTACTAAATTAAAGATGCATTTTTGCTAATTCTTATAGTATAGCTTATCTTAATATAATAAATGTAAAAATTAATAAAATATTTACAAAATTACACATTAAAACATGAAAATAAAAACATTAGAATGCTTTCGGATGTATCTCTTCTTGTTCCTTTTAAAACCTGACAATTTTGGCATGGCAGAATATTGTGCCAATGTATCTATGTGTACCCAAGTGGCCATGGCATGATCGCATGAGGGCATGAGAAAACATATATAACTGAAATGCGATAAAATATTAATTTGGAATATATATATATTTATATATATATATATATATATATATATATATATATATATATATATATATATATATATATATATATATATATATATATATATATATATATATATATATATATATATATATATATATATATATATATATATATATATATATATATATATATATGTGTGTGTGTCAGTGTGTATATGTGTGTGTGTGTGACCTGTACGTGAGAAAGACTGTCAAAAAGGTTAAGAATATACCGTGACTTTCACGTGGCACAAGAATGATGAAAATGATTCAAATATATATGTTGAGGCTTATAAGGCAAAATTTCCATTCTTGGAACATTCAGAAAATGGCAAAATTTGTCTTTATCATAAGTCAATATTTCCATAACCATGGTAATGCCTCAGTGTGTGAATATATATATATATATATATATATATATATATATATATATATATATATATATATATATATATATATATATATATATATATATATATATATATATATATATATATATATATATATATATATATATATATATATATATATATATATATATATATATAAATTTCATAAAACTGTTTGAAAAAGAAAAATAATACAAAAACGTGAATAAAACAAATATTTGAATATTTGGGGATGAGCCCCCGTACCCCTGAGGTGGGTTAATATTAAAATATTTCTTCAAACACCATAAGTTTATATATATAAAAAAAAAGTAAGTGGAAGTAACATTTAATTTTAGATGTTATGAAGGTCAAATTAGGAGACGTCATAATTTTTTTCAGTATCATTTCTCGAGGTTCTAATTTTTTTTTAAACAGTTTACAGTTAATTTCAAACATTTAAGTAAGTTTTTCATGAAAATCAACTGAGGTTGATTTTCTTGAAAATAATATCTATGGATAAATGTTAAATGAAACTGGAAGATGACATACATAACTTTTTTTTTTTTTTTTTTTTTTAGGTTCATTTCGCAAATTTATTTTTTTATTTTTTTTATTTTATTTTATCTTATTTAAAATTTTTTCACATTAGTTTGATATTTGTATTTATTTATTATTAATATATATATATATATATATATATATATATATATATATATATATATATATATATATATATATATATATATATATATATATATATATATATATATATATATATATATATATATATATATATATATATATATATATATATATACGGGATGGAGTGAAGCATCGGTATATTTTTAGGTATCGTGTCGGAATCGGTATCGGTATCGGTATCGAGCTTTAAGGTATCGGTAAAAATTTTGGTTTCACTATATCTCTATATATATATATATATATATATATATATATATATATATATATATATATATATATATATATATATATATATATATATATATATATATATATATATATATATATATATATATATATATATATATATATATATATATATACGAATTGCAGACTAACTTATAAATTACACTCCTAAAAAGAAATCCTAAAATGTGCCTTATGTATAGGTTATATAAGGCACAGTTTTGAATTTTTCCCAATAATAATAATAATAATAATAATAATAATAATAATAATAATAATAATAATAATAATAATAACAAAGACGAAGAAAGAGAGTTTACAAGGGTAATAAGTTTAGAAAATATATAATTATTAAATGACGTCAATAACATAATGAACTTTAATTTTATTTTATTTTTATTATTACTATTTTTTTTTCTTTTTTTTTTTTTTTTGCCCCAAAAATGAAGAAACTTAGGAAGAACTTTGCCCAAAGAAGCTTGGCTCTGAAACCAATCGGAAAGATTAACGCAGTCAATATGTAATATTAATTGACTTGGCAGAACAGTTCTGCGTCATCTCACGGGTATTGCCATATTCGAGGAGGGAAATTTACTAGGCAGTTTTTTTTTTCCAAGGATTTTGTACGAGGGTTCCAAACGGCTTGATAGATCATAGATGATGATATATTAATACCTTACACACGAATTGTGACCTAAAGCAGCTTTTCTCAACAGGGGTTCATATAGACCCCCTGGGGACCATTTATTTTAATTTAATTTAGTAATATATTAAAGAATATTACGTATTATAGGGGGTCCGCATACGTTAAGTTATTACTCAGAGGATCCAATTACCCTAAATTAGGACTCTGGGGACCCACAAGCCAAAAAAGGGGTTGAGAACGCCTAACCTAAAGTAATATCAGTAAATCTTTTTTTTCCAATCCATGAAACATTTCTCACCTCAGACTAAAAAGAAATTATTTGATTTCATTTTGGCCTCAAAAATCATCCCCAATACTGGGAAGTGATAAATGAAACTTTTAAGTGTAAGTTAAATAAAAATATAATATTATATTTTATAATTACTGAAAATATTTTTTTATTTTTTTGCAATAATTTAAATGGAATTTCCTCATTCTTATAAAATACATGAAGTATATTGCAGTATATGGGTACAAGACAGAGGTGTTCGTTCTCACATGGTGACCCGAAATAAATATGTATAACTTTTCGACTGAGTCTGGCACAAAACACTGAGATCCAAATTTTAATGTGTGTGTGTGTGTGTGTGTGTGTGTGTGTGTGTGTGTGTGTGTGTGTGTGTGTGAGTGAGAGAGAGAGAGAGAGAGAGAGAGAGAGAGAGAGAGAGAGAGAGAGAGAGAGAGAGAGAGAGAGAGAGAGAGAGAGAGAGAGAGAGTGTGTGTGTATGTGTGTGTGTGTTTACCACTAATGATCAAAATTCAGCAAGATTGAACGTCATTTAAGCCCTCTTCGATTTGTCAATATTGTCTTAAAAATGTTGGAAAATCTAAATTTTATCAGACTGCAAAGAAAGCTTAGAAAAAAAATCAACCTCTCAAATCTCAATATTTAAGTTTCACGTGCATAGAAAAAAACTGAAAAGGAAAAATCAATAAATTTAACTAGGGTTTTAAAATGAACGCTAAAAATATATATATATATATATATATATATATATATATATATATATATATATATATATATATATATATATATATATATATATATATATATATATATATATATATATATATATATATATATATATATATATATAATTAATAGGACCTGTAAATATTAAATACTGTTTAATTATTTCTAGCTTGAGAACGGTTTAGCTAATCTGCTAATCAGCGAAAATAACTAACTTTTTCGTTCCCGATAAATTCGAAAACCATTAGCGGACCAATTAACTTCCGCTAACTCCAAAATCATTGACTACTGAATGTGGAGAGCAGCAGCAGCACCAAAAGTAATGCTGATGAGGATTTTACTTCAGCAGCATCACGAGCTCTTATTGCATGTGGACGTGTTTCACTCGCTCTGAACTTGTGATAGCCTGAAGAGCAGTATTTTGTCTGCCCGGAAGGACGGCATATGCCCACGTAGGTGAAGTCCACTCTCAAAAAAAAAAAAAAAAAAAAATACTTGGTCTATAAGACGGTAGCCAAGTGACACCGGAGACCGGCTGGAAATGGGGTCTTAACTGACGTAACCTTGTGTGAGCAAATTTTGCTTACACTATACACTAAGATATTTCGTCCACTGTTACAGTTGAGAGCCTGCCCTTCTCAGGCAATGACATTTTAAAAGTCAGTATATATATATATATATATATATATATATATATATATATATATATATATATATATATATATATATATATATATATATATATATATATATATATATATATATATATATATATATATATATATATATATATATATATATATATATGTGTGTGTGTGTGTGTGTGATAGCATCCGCATTCGCGAAGCATCCTCATCAAAATTAACATCCGCATCCGTACTTGAAAAATTCAACATCCAAATTTGCACTTTCGAAAATTCAACATCCGCATCCACACTTGACGAAAATTCTATATCCGCATCCGCAAATCAGAAAATTTGGTATGCGATCCATCACTAATTTTATATATATATAAAAAATGTCCACCTACTTTTATTATCCTCAGAACTTTTTATCTAAGGTTACTGTTCTGTCTCTTTAAATCTTCGGCTTGAGCTGTCTCCATTCTATCACTTCGTGTTTAACTTCGCTTGTTCGCGTCCTGTTCGTCGCGCAGACGTATCTTCGGGAATAACGTTGCCTTCAATTTCCATATTTCGGAATCGAGCAAAATCTTTCTTAGAGACATTAAAAACTTTTCTTCCTAGAATATATAGATCTTTCTAGTTGATCTTCCTAAAAGTTCTTTCTGGTATTTTGCAAAAATCAAACTCTTAACTTTGCATCTTCCTTTTTTCCCCCATTCTTGTTTCTACTGGTGACGCGTAGTAATGTTATCTTACCATCTGAATTCTTGCTCAAACCTTTGACTCTTAATTCCACTACAAACGATTTCGGAGCTATTTGTCCTTCTCTACCTCATTAAATCCTGACATCACAGTTCTAAAGACGCTATTTCGGCTTTCTGAGTTCAACATAAAGAAAGATTACGGTCATGATTGTATCCTTCCTGTGGTTCTTAAAACTTGTGTTTCCGAGTTCATACCTGCCTTGGTTAACCGTTTCTCTCTGCGTATGAACTTCGAACTTTCCGTCTTTGTGGAATGGTCCACTATATTCGGTCTGTGTCGGAGAGAAAGAACCCTTCTCAATCTTCTAACTATCGTACTATCACTTTAAGCTGTATCCTTTTGACAATTTTCGAATCTAATGATAATAGGAATACTTCAAACCATCTTAAATTTCTAATCTTTTCTCATGCCACCACAATGTTTTCCATAAGACGTGTCAATTGTTGTTTTTTTCTTTTCGGCGACTCTTGGTCCTCTTCATATCAGTAAATCCTTTGCTGTGGAGATGAATATTTTGAAAGCTTTCCATAGAGCTTGGTACAAAGTTTTGATTTTTAAATCTTTATTAATTTCGTTATCTATCCTTTCGGATTTCCTTCAGGCCTTTCTGTCCTTAACAGTTATTGCAGACGACCATTGTTTTAACTTTAAATTTATCAATTCTCAAGGTTCTTTTCAATCCAAATTTTTCTTTATTTTTATTAATAATCTACCTGTTATTTCGTCTCCTATCCTTTGTAAAGCTAGTCGTACACTACCGATTTTTGAGTGACACTCAGACCATTTGTGGGGTATTATCGGAAATTACACTAAAATGGAAGGTTTTAAATTTGAGGAGCAATGAAACTTTTTGGTCACATTTTTAAAAGTTTTTTATTTCAATTTATTTTAACAAATATATTTTTCATTTTTTAATTTTTTTTGCTATTTCATAAACTCCGGACGAGTTTCATACACTAAAGCCGTTAGTGTGTGGCTAGTCATACGTCAACGACATCACCCTTCATCTACCTAAATACAGATCTTTCTATCAGCAAATAGTTGAGGCTTGGAGGGTGTTCTTGGTGCAACTGACCTTCAAGCCCCTTTCTGGTATCCCTAATTGGGCCAAAATACATATGGTTAGCTTTCTAGTGGTCTCCACTGAAGAGATCTTGAGCAGTCAAATATTTCCATAGTTTCGTCTTTCTAACCCTACACGTGATAGCTACACTCATTCCTACATATGCTCTATTGGTAAAATCTTTAACCCTCTTCCTTCTTTTGTTTTCCCAAATTTCAAACGACGTGCATAGTCATGTCGGCCATTAATCTGAATAGGGAACTGGTCTCGATTCCATCTCTAATATAAGAAAGGATAAGTCAACTTTAATCAACAATGATAACTTTTAAAATTTTATTTAAAAACATTATATATATATATATATATATATATATATATATATATATATATATATATATATATATATATATATATATATATATATATATATATATATATATATATATATATATATATATATATATATATATATATATATATATATATATATATATATATATATATATATATATATATATATATATATAAAAGCATATAACAAAATCTTAAGAGTGCATATATATATATATATATATATATATATATATATATATATATATATATATATATATATATATATATATATATATATATATATATATATATATATATATATATATATATATATATATATATATATATATATGAAAAATACAATGATAATAAAAAAGAAACTTTATAAAGTTCATTTAGGGGAGAGCAAAGATAAGACTCCTCAAGGAATTGAACCACCGAACTGTTGTTCCCATGAACGATATAATTTTAAATTTATTGTTCTTATGGGCAACGTGATACTATTGATAACAAGAATAAACCGTTTGCTTACCGGAAAATGATTATATTCTACAAAAACAATGATTAATACAAATGATATATATATATATATATATATATATATATATATATATATATATATATATATATATATATATATATATATATATATATATATATATATATATATATATATATATATATATATATATATATATATATATGGCTTCTGAACATGCCAGAACTGGTCTTACAAGCAGTTCGTCTCTCTACCTTCATAAGCTAGATTTACATTCTTAACCACCACTTGCTGTGTAGTTGGTGCTGATAAGGAACTCCCGGCCTGCTCTGATACGTATTCTTATATTTCAACCTCTAGCTTTTTTTTCTAGCTTTCATATAATGAACACTACCTCTCCTCTAGACTACGACTCTCGCTCTTTACATATATTCAGGTGTTTTACAGAACTTCCAAAAGTTTTATGCAGATATTTATCTGACTCTACTGACTATCCCAAATTCTGTAACTATCTAAACTAACAAAGAAAAAAATTTCTCATCTTTTCCCATTTCTAAAAATTAATCTTGGTTAATTAAATATTCATCATAGTCAAAGTATCTTCTTTAATTCTCAATATGGCTCTTGAACTCCAATTCTTTATCAACAACCACCCAGATCAACTCCCCAAAGTACCTCTGATTGTTATGGAGATAAACACAACATACTAGACCAATTCCTAAATTTGAACACTTTGACTTTATACTATTTAACTACTTCATCGCAGACTTTCCCTTCTTTGTAGTACCAATCTTTTCAAGTCTCTGCGCAGGAACGAGACCTCACCTTCGGTGATGAAATAGTATTGCGCATTTTCGTACACTAAAATGGTCGGAATCGAATTAAAATGTACTTCTTTGAAACATTCTTTATAATAATAACTACTTTGACGTTAGGAGCCCACAATATGCATAAGGCAAAACTGGGGATATTCCTCTACAGTGTAGTGATGTACGTTTTATTTCTTTTCCTTCAACTAAAGTTCATTAACTAGGTTTAACTCTACTTGCTTGTGCTACTAGTGCAAATGACGCTAAACACTCCTGAAGCCCATGTCATTTACAATGCATCTTCAAATAGTTTAAAGTTTTCCTCTGCCATATCAAAAACTCTTTCCTCAGTAGAAAATGCAAATAACCTTTCTACTTCCTTACTGTCACACTCATTCTGGCAATTTCCAAAACATGTTAACTCTTAATTTTGATTCAATTCTCCTCCTTTCTTTTTTTTCCTATTTTCTCAGCTAAATAACTTCCTCTTTTACTCTAACTTCAATATATATATATATATATATATATATATATATATATATATATATATATATATATATATATATATATATATATATATATATATATATATATATATATATATATATATATATATATATATATATATATATATATATATATATATATATATATATATATATATATATATATATATATATATATATATATATATATATATATATATATATATATATAATTAATCTTAAAAATATGATATATATGCTAACTTCTATCCATTTAAAACAATCGATAACAATAGTAACAATAAAAAATATAACCCTCATTTTATTACAGATTTCATATAAATACAATTTTCCTATCACTACCTCACAAAAATTAAAGCAAGTCACCCATCTCTTCCAGCCCACACACACACACGCTTTTTCCTACCCATTTGTCAAGAAGTGATACACAGAAAAAAAAAACGTGTTTACACGCTAAAAACATTTATATCATAAGAAATAACAATTGTGTTCAAATTTCACAAAAATGGATTTAGGAGTACTAAACTGTATCAATATATATGCTACAATTTTTGAAGGGTTTCTAAAGCAAAGAAGGGTTTATTAAAAATAATAATAAAGTTGTCAACAAATAGTTAAGAAATTTAAAAAAAAAAAAAACATAAAAAATTTAAGTATTATTATTTTCATTAATGATTCTATATTTTGTCATTGTTTTTAATGCTATTTTCATAAGACCATTCAAATATAGTTAAAAAAAAATTAAAGTACTACTCTCCTTGTTTCGACTTTACAATGTGCAAGATATCTCTGCTTCTAAGAATAGAACTAATTAATAGTTGAAAGTTTTAAGTGCATTTCATGAACATAAAAATCACTCGAAAAGATGACTCCAATTCTCAACAAGTTTTAGAATGATAAATGTTCAACATTATCCTCTAAGGTGGGAAAAGATAGTTTCTTACAGTCGGTTACGTCAAAAAGCGAAGGACCATTTCATACTAAATTTGGCGCCACGGAAGTCACTGCTTCGTACTATGAAGTTTTGGTGTAAACTAAAGGCAAAGTATATAGAAAAGAAAGAAACCCCTTGTAATGCCGACTGGAAGATAACCTGATATTTTGTAATGGTCAGAGAAGCCAAGTAAGAATGAGACTTAAAACATGGTGAAATGACTAAAATGACAGTGTAATGGAAACAGACGAAATGGAGAAGCTGTTTTGGTGGTTATGGATTAGACACAAGTCACACAACCAAATTCAACTGACAACATATAAAGATCACCAGATTCCCTTAATACAAATAAAGAAAATACATATCTACAACATCGACTATTTGTTTTCACTTTATGTAAAAAAAAAAAAAAAAAAAAATTTCCTTTGCTGCTCCAACTCTCGCTCCAGCATTTTAAATCCTGCTACATCATACTGAAATTATGCTGCTCCTGCTTTGGATATTTTTATTTCATAAAAAATGTTTTATTTAGTCAACTCCAACTTCACCCAAAATATTCTTTACTTATGCTCAGGTTCAACCTAGAATTTTTTCTTCTCTGGTTCCTGTATCGCAGCCCTTAATAAATGAGTACAATCACATCGGATGTTCCTAAGTTGCTTAAGTTTATTTCCTTTTCCAACCCACCACATTCGAAAAACTTAACTCTACAATGAGGAAAAATGTTTAGTACAGAAAGGTCAGAGATTTTTCCTCAGTCTAACTTCATACATTGTTTTTGATTCTTAAGGATCTCCTAATCATCTTGATGCCTTAAAAAGAAAGTTTCGAGAACGAACTCTCCAGTTCTATAGAAAAAAAACTGTTTCATGTTCATACTGAATCGAACACGGCAGTCACACGATTGAAAACATGATTACAATCATTCAGCTTTTAATGTTTTTTTTTTTTTTTAATGTATTAAACAAAAAAAAAATAGTTTTGTACTAACTTACGAATATGTGAGTGTGTTCATATGATAATCTTGCAAACTGACAATAAATTGTAACCTATAAAATGTATTTAAATTTCTCCCTCCAAAAAAAAAAAAAAAAAAAAAAAAAAAAAAAAAAAAAAAAAAAAAAAAAAAACAGAGCCAACCCTTCTTCAATACACACTAATTTGCACTCAAAACTTTGTGTTTTGGGGGTTTCTAAGATTTAATGAGACATACGTGTGGATAATTTAATACAAATTTACTATGATAGAGCATTTTAATAAATACTGATAATAAGATTCAGTTGCCAAAATCAAAATTTGCCAATCCTTAGTTACATTAATATTAACGGCAAAGATACATCCCAGAAGGCTTTTAAGGGACCTTTCAATAGCCTTTAGTACCGAGAATCCGAACCTGAGCCTGAGGGGTATGTGACAGGATAAATTTGTTAAAGAAACTGAAGACGTTCTCAAAATATGTCGGTCGCTTTTCTCTCTCCTCTATTTTGTACCATAATTTCTTGCAAAAGTTTTATTTTTATATTAGCTATTGGAGTAGCTTATTTCAAGAAAATAATTAACACCAAACTGACAATTTAATAAATGTAGACTAAAGTACAAACATTTAGCAAGTAGTTTCTTATGAAAAAGCAGTGACACGGATTTGCTGAGAAGCAAAATCAAATTTATAGTATATTTTATTCTAATTTAACGATATTAATTTCATCCACGATCTCAGATAGTCTTCATTGGAACCAAGATTCAAACAGATTCAACCAAGTACTACTACTGCTACAATAGTAATAATTTAAGAGAGAAAAGTTCACCTTATCCCATTACCAAGAGTCGGGGAATAAGAGGCATTTACAAAAAAGTACTTCAATAATAACATCTCTAAGGGCTCCTCACCATAGTGTTTTGCGAGAAAAAATATGGAGGAAGAGAGTGCTTCCATTCTCTCTCATCCATACATAGCATGAAATTGGACAGGGAGATAGTGAAATAAAAGATACTCATTCTTAAAAATTCACATTCTTGACAGATATGTACTTCATATTAACAAATATTTTAATACGAGATGTACCTTGAACCATCTAATTTTCTTTGCAATATCAGCATTACTATAGTTGATATATTATACAAAGATAGTTACATTTTTCTTATTAAGTTTTGATTCACTAACAATTGGTTAAACTGGGTTCAAAAAATCCAAATATTTATTAGTTTTCTTTTTAAAAAATTAAATAATAATAATAATAATTTTTATTGGATTAACTTCCTAGTTCAAAAGCTCTTACAGGGCAATTTATGAAAACCGTTCCACTAAATCCCGAAGATCTTATTTTTCTTTCTTATATTATACAAATAAAATGAAAAGGGTACCTTTAAATTTGTATGTAATCCGCAGGGCAGGAAGCTCAAATATTCCAGAATTCTGAATTAAAATACCTTGTTTACATTAAGAATATTTATAAATGGGAGTTTTTTAAAACTATCTACCCAATGTGACTATCGGGTGCTGCCCCAGGTATATGTCCTACATAAGGGTGGGTAAAATCTGGTCCATGAACTTCAGGGGTATAAGTGAGTAGGACTACCATAACCCAAGCGTGTAGGAGTCCCATATACAATAAGACGAACACCCTAGCAATAGGATAACGCCTTAAAAAACACTCCTAAACGAATAGAGAACTTATCTAGGGAACCGTAAGCCTTTTTAACTCTTCGAGTGACACCTCCGTCAAAGGGGGATTCTACGAGGAAACTGGGTACTCTGCTTCGAGCTTCATCCGACGTGTATTCGGTTGACGGATCTTTATTTAACAATGACTGTGATTCATTATACTGTTGCTGAAAAAAGTAAAGTTCATTACTGTGGTCCTTCAAATGAACATTATAATAAACTGTCAAATAAGCAAAAAATGATATGGTGACTTCTAAAAGGGGTAAGAAATAATTAGAAGATCTATTATAATAGAATCAAACAAAAAAAAATTCCTATGACATTTATTGAACAATTATTACTTAGAACTAAAATGTTTTAGACTGTAAAAAATAAAGAAATAATTGAGAACTATTGCCACAAACCTGCAACCGCTCCAACTGAATTTGCAAAGTATGTCTTTCGGTAGAAAGGGATTCTATTATGGTCTGCTTGTGTATAAGAGATTCTGTTAAACTATGAATTCTATTCTCTAATTCAGTAGTGCTACTTGATGAACTTTGTTTGTGAGCAATCTTAAAAGATATTATATTTCATCAATAATAAAATTTACGGTATTTCCCCAACTTTGGTGTAAATCGGTAGCCCTTTGGCCTTACCCACAAGGGGGATAAAAAAAATCAACAGAGATTTTTCCATTTATGATTTTAAAAACAAATAGCATTTAGTTGGGTTATTTTTAACATACTCCTCTATATAAATAAAATTAAAATACAAACTTGTTTCTGAAGTCTCTCAATCTCATTGTCTCGCTCCTGTAACCTTGAAGCAATATTAACACGCTGGCGAGTTAGCTCTTCTTGCAAACACCGAAGGTCCTATAGATAATAAAAATAATAATAATCAATACAAAGCAAAATTATGACTGGATGAGGAAATTTTACAGGAAAGCTTTCTGAAAAAGTAAAACCGTAAACATGTAAATTTTCTAAGGGAGGGAGGGAGGGAGGGGAGGTGAAAACGAGAGGAGAGGTGAAAGCGTGAAGGGAACAGATGATATCTAGATGAATATTACTATAAAGTAGCTTAAACATCTTTCAAAATTACCCCAAAAACAGTGACTTCATTAGAATAATCATTCCTAAGTATATCAGTTCAAGAAATTTTCCTTTAATAAATATTTACTTCCAGCAATGATTCTGTTAATCGATATAGCAGTGAAAAAAAAAATACAATACTGTACATTATCAGTTCTGGTTATTCTTTTTAGTATTAACAATATGACTTAAACTTTAGTTATGATTTGTTTTGAATTGAAAGGTATGGTGGATAAATATTTTAACCCATACATAAAAAAAAGCAAAATGAGTTTTTATCATGCATAGGTTATATAAAAATCATTTTTGGATCTTCCTGGTAAGTGGGTTATATTTCATTTATTAAAATTCACCTTAAAATAAAACATATTTACTCATCACTATTATTATTAATACTGTTTGTATATCGAAATTGCATCTAAATTTTAATATTTTGAAAGATATCGAAACCAATATCAACATTTTGTCACACTGATACCATGGTATTGGTACAATTCAATAATACAGACTTTTATAATGAGATAGGAAAGAACGAGGAAGTTTGGCAAAATTTTTGCTTGAAAATAATTTGAGATGAGAATGAGGGAATTTTCAGTTATTTCATATTAATTCTAACGAATAGGAAAAATTTGTCTCAAACAAATATACAAGTAAACAGTGATGGGTGAATCCG
Source organism: Armadillidium nasatum (assembly GCA_009176605.1). NCBI lineage: Eukaryota > Metazoa > Arthropoda > Malacostraca > Isopoda > Armadillidiidae > Armadillidium > Armadillidium nasatum. Next base: position 98,930 of record SEYY01023160.1, on the reverse strand, counting down.
AATCCGAGTTTGGATTCGAATGTTTTTTTTCATGGATTTAGATTTGGATTCTAAAACTGCAAAATTAGCTGGGTTCGGATTCAAAGGTCCTGAATTTGTATTTGAGAAATCTAAAAATAAGGTGAATTCAAATTCGATTCGGATTCAAGAAATTCAAAATTCTTTTGGATTCGGATTCGAATCCTTTCATTTACGGTGACATTAAAATTTATTAAAATTTTTTCTCGCACGAATAAAAAAAGTTTCTGCCCTCTAACCAAACTTCTGTAAATCTGCCTTTCCGCCTCTTATCCGTTCTGACGGCTAACCCTCCTTTCTGAAAAGGCTAATCTTTTCAGTTTCTTTTCTTTATCTAATTCCACCCTGAACGATTCTAGCATCCCTTATCCTACTCCTCCTCTCAGGTGTTCTATGTATCTACCTGTAATAACACATGATCGGGTGCATGAGATCAGAGATCTATGGATGGCATTCCTTCTCGTGTTTTGAGGGAGAGTGTGTCTGAGCTAGCGCCTGTCCTCATTTAATTCTACTCTCTATGCCTTAATATTAATACTTTCTCTTTGTGCTGAAAACGCGTATATTTTCAGTTGATCCCGAACAAAGGGAGCCATTCTAATCTTTCTAACTATCTTCCTATTGCTCACTTGTATTCTGCCCAAAATCTTTGAAACCTTTTAACTCCCATTTCCTGGATAATCCAGAATATCATTCCCTTCTCCCAGATCAACAGTATTGCTTTTGACACTAGATGTCTACTAGTGATAAACCCTCCTACCTCACTGATTTATGGTCTTCTGCATTTTGGGAATATGAGAGTTTTGTGTGGCGGAACTTGAGATGTCCAAAGCTTTTGACAGTTTAGGGCAAGTACTACTAGTCTCTAAAATCCCTTCCTTCTCTTTGCTTACTAATGTCAAGTTTTCTCTCGTTTCGTTCCATATAAGCACCTGTTGACGAAGCGATCTCTTCCTCTTTTCCTGTTAATCGCGGTGTTCCTCAAGGTTCTGCTCTACCTGTACATTTATTCCCACATTTCATTAACGATCTTCTCAACACTACTCCATTCATTCTAATGCCGATGACTCAACTCTCCATTTTTCGGCTTATTTCAAATCTGCTCCTGCTTTTTGCATCTAGAGTTGTCATCTTGCCACTCTGGATGAGATTTCCCGGTGGGGTCACCTCAACTTTGTAAAATTCAACTCTTTAAAAACTCAACTTTACATTTCTCTCTCTCTCTTCCAAAAACATCTCCAAATTTTCCAATGTTTTAGACGGTTCTCCCGACTCACTTGTAAACAAGAAAAACATTCTTGGTCTGAATATAAATAACAAATTGACTTTGAAACCTCATATCAATTTTTTAATGGAGCAGCAAAAACAATTGGTTTTAGTACCTCAAAAACTCAAGTTCCTCTATCATTTTACTCGACATAATATTTCACACAACTATAGCATCTTCGAAAACACAACTCAAGCCTTCATCTACCCTTAATATTCTCGGTGTACCTTTTTGGAAGGATCACATTATTTCTCTTTCTAAAAACTTTCTAATATAGTGTGTGTTCTGAGGTTATTTTGAAATTTCTTAACTACATTCCAATTACTTACTCTTTATAAGGGGATGTTCGTTCGTGTATGGAGCATATTTCACACATCTTGGGTAGTTCCATTCACCCAGGTCTCCTTGAAAAAGTGGAATGTAGAGATTTTCGTCTTATAAACTATTTTGCTCTACCTTTCTCATTATTTTATTCTGTTGGTGAGTCAATCTCAGTAAAATCACAATTACAGCGGACATTACTCTTTTGGTCTCTTGGGGCATACTTCTTCCAATGAAAAACGCTCGTGAGACAGGATTCTCTAGTCCTTTTTCTCTCCAACTCTCTGACCCTAGACTTAACCTCTCCCCTCCCCAATATATTCCTCACCCCATCTATCCACCTCGGCCTTCCCCTCCCCCTTACTCCCTCTCTTTCGGATCTTATCACTCTACCCATCATCCTATTCTCATTCATTCTACACATATGCCCAAACCATCTTAATACACCCTCCTCCGCTCTGCCCACTATTCCCTTCTACCATCTACAAATCTCTAATTCTTTCGTTTCTGATTCTAGGTGGGCGGTCAAATTGTAGGTAAAATGCAATTGCATGCAATGTTACATATATATATATATATATATATATATATATATATATATATATATATATATATATATATATATATATATATATATATATATATATATATATATATATATATACGAAGTTTGGTAAAAAAATAAATAAATATATAAATAACTAATAATTAATAAATAAATAATCCCACCCCCCCCCAAAAAAAAGTGTGAAGTTAGTAATAGTTATTAGTATATATGTATATACCATATATATATATATATATATATATATATATATATATATATATATATATATATATATATATATATATATATATATATATATATATATATATATATATATATATATATATATTGTGTATGTGTCGAATTTGTGGAATTTAACAAATTCTTGGATTTGAAATATTCAAGCAAATGGATTCGAAAATTCCGGATTCGGATTCGAAGGTTCCTGATTCGGATTCGAAGGTTCCTGATCCAGATTCGAAGGTTCCTGATTCGGATTCGAAGGTTCCGGATTCAGATTCGAAAATTGCAAAATTACTTGGATTCGGATTCAAGAAATCCTAAAACTAGCTAGATTCGGAATAGAGAAATTGAAAAATGACTGAATTCGGATTCGGATTCGAAGGTTGCCGGATTCTCCCATCACTGCAAGTAAATAAAAATTTGGGATTCAAATTCTGACCCCCAAACCTTACCAATTTAGATTGTTTTAGTTCTTCTTGAACATAATTTGCCTCTGATCTCTCTCGCAGTATATCCTCCTGAAGTTGTGTTACTCTATTAAAGGCTTCTGTGGCCTCATCCTGAGCCAGGGTCTCCGTCTGAGCTACTTGATCAGTTAATCTCTTGATTTTCTCACCGCATTTTTCGAGTTCTTCTCTAAGAAGGTCTCTTTCACCTCTACAAAAGAAAAAAAAATTTTTTTTTTCATAAACTACTAATGCTATTATTATTATTATTATTATTATTATTATTATTATTATTATTATTATTATTATTTTCGCTTTTATTTTCTTAAATAAAATTACAAAGAGTCTGTAAAGGGTTGTTTCACTGGTCTGGATTAGCAGCCATTTATAGTTAGTGGAAATTGAATGACTGAAATTTAAATTTTTTTTTTTTTACTGAATTTATGAAGGTTAAGACAAGACTGAAAATATTCAATGACCATTATCTTTAGATTTTATGCGATCTGTAATATCTACTTATTTTGAAGTCACATCACTAAACAAAACTTTTAAAACATGAAACTGTAGACCTATCAAAATGGATCCTATCCCACAAGCCATGTGTTATTTAATAATAACAATAATAATAACATTTAAAATGTGACATATGGATCATCATTCCCTGTGAAGTCCCCTACACAAGAACCCTTGACCTCATCGATTTTCATGATTATTGACATACATACCTATAGATCTTGTAGAGAAAATGAGTATAGTCTTTATCCCAAGTTCATAGATGAAACGTTTCTGGAGATAAAGGTCATGGAACTTTGACAAAAAAGTTCATTTTTGAGAGTTGGAGGCAAACTTTGAAGTTAAATATTTCAGCTTCTGCACCACCGATAACGATGCTATACACATCATTTTTAAAGCTCTTGAGGATATATAAAACTTTTATTCAGTAAACTTTTATGTCAGAATAAAAAAAAAATAAAATATTTGATCTTGACCTTTGATATCAAAAAAAGTTATCTACTGATTTTAATCAAATTTGCCACATAACTTGGTCAATCTATTGGCACAAAGTATGCCAAATTTTAGAGTGGGCACTTGCTCAGATTCAAGGCTGCTGCAAATTTACATAGGTATGGTCTCAATGAAAATTCACATTTTGTCTCAAATATTACCTTTTTAGGTAATAGAACGATTTGAATTTTAATATTTCATCTCATATGTCATTATAAGTAATCATTATTATATAATTTGAAAAAGTATGTTTTGTTCTAGCCATTTTTTTCTGACGTTGCCATTTTTAGAATAAAAAAGTAATAAATGGGCTGGTTTGACACATTCTCCCCTCCTCCAAGACAAAATTATTTGCTTCTGCTATGATCAAATGTAGTCACGCCACTACCAATGTTTTTCTCAAACATTTGACATCTCCATCGCCCTGGATACCCTGATAGCTCAGAAGAACAAGCCACAGGTCACACCCACCCATCCTCTTCTTGAAATATTAAAGTAGTTACATATTTATATTTAAATCTGTGATGAGTTGATTTGACCAACTAACTTTGACAATGTACGGTAGATGTAAATAGAATACTAATAATTTTACTTGCTTTTCAGAATTTGTGATGTTTTATTCGTTTCTGTTTCTGTTAGTTTGTAAGTCCTTCCGGTCACAGTAATTGGATCAGCAAGTGTCACTATATCTGTATAAGGTACTACCAAAATATCTGGTTTAGATAGATAGTGGAATGAAGCAGAAGGGACATTAGGTATTAAAAATTAAGTTTTACATCTGGAGTGTCTGAATATGCTTCAAGGACACATGTCCATCACCATTTTTTGTCATAGATTGCTGTTACAAATCCCTTGACATTTTTAAATTTAAGTTCTCTAAGCTTTTTTGGTAACCCATACTTTTTTTGATCATTTACTGATGATTGAAATTGTTCTTACTTCCATGCCTACTTGAGGATACCTGTGTAGTTTCTGGGTTCCTGGAATTGTATTTGCATTTCTAAATCTTCCTTCTACGTTTGACTCTTCTTTTATCCATTCATCAGTTATTTAGTAAATGAAGTATATTCCGCGAATGCTGTCTGTTTCAAAATCAAATAACTGTCGTGGTGTCATATTTTGGTTGTTAAAAGGGCACTGTAGACTTGCCTTTGCAGCTAGTCTCTTCACAGCACCACCGAGACCATTGCATGGTCCTTTTTCATGGGAGGTTGCAAAAAAATGTAATAGTGCTTTCATTCCAAAGTCAGTCATGTGTGGCATAAATTTACAAAACTTTTTATATTTTTTTACTGAGTTACAGATCCATCTGAAAAGTATATCATTTCACTAATATTGAAATGTAAATAAGTTCTAAGATAATATAATCAACCAGTTTCCGTTGATACAAGTGAACAGCTACTGTGTCATAATGAAGGCAGTCTGAGATAATCACCAAATTTAGGTGCATCACGTCTGCTGCATCCCTATAGTAACAAACAAAGGGATGCACAGTCTCTTGAGCATTATTATAATGGTATCTTTGTGCAGGATCCTGCAGAACAAATGAATAATTTTCTGAAAATGTTCCTGTAACCAAAAGCTCACCGTTCTTCAGTTTTCCTCCTCTTATAGCAGAATAAGGACTGTTGTTTGCCTATAAAATCTTCTCTTCAAATTTTGAACCCTTCTGGAAAATTCTTCAATGAATTCATCTGTATTTTGTACCACAGTATGTAGTGTTGTTCTATCAGTTAATACCCACTTCAAATATTGTACTTCATCAATCATATTACCATGAAATACGTTAGATAACTTCACTATAAAAATCATCTATGAACTTCACGCAATTTGGGCAACGATTGAAAAAGTAATCAACTGTTGCTGTCTTGCATAAAATTTCTTCAAAGCATTTTTTATAATCTATCAAATGAAATGTGTCCATTTCTTTAGCTAGAATTGGCAAATATGTTCCATCAATCATAAGTTTCACATTTTGATGTATTGTGCATAAACATACACTGTGTGCACCACTTGCACCCTGTAGAACACCCTCTTTTGGTCTAAGATCAACAAACTTTGAGAAACTAAGTTTTATATCTGGATTTTTTTGACTTGAACAGTTGGTGAGCTTCTTTCAAATTGCAAAGTGTAAGGTGTTTCTATTCCTGAACTCTTCCACCTTCTCTTTTAATCGTCTTATAGTCTTTTTTCCCTGGCATAATTCTGCTAACTCATTCACTTTTAAAGAAATTAATTACTTTCTCTTCTATGTTTTTTGGAAATCTACTTTCTCTTTTATTTGGCATTGATATAATCCCTTATTGTAACACAAGTTTTTCAGCTTGTTTTGCCATATAGTTTGTAACGTTGAAATTCTTCTTTAATTCTCTTAATATCCAGGATTGTCAAAATCTGTATTTTTTCAGACCTCTTAATTAATAGTAAGTACAAATTTCTCTTTTAACTGTGAATTTATTTCTGAGTCATCAGAATTCATTGTTTATTTCTGATGTGGATGCTTCTTCAATTTGGCAATCTGGTGATATTATTTTCTTTACAAAAACATTTTTTATTTTGTCAGTTTTCTATTGTCCATACTCAGGTTTACGTTTTAGGAATTTTTCTTTAACTGGTGATTCACCAATAGCTGTCAGGGATTTATCGAGTTTATCCAGGTCAGTTTCTGGAGAAAAACTCATCCTCTAGATTTGAATGTGATTGGGTCTCAGAAGACACAGATGCATTATCTGATGAACTACTATGTGATGAACTGAACTTGCTATTTCTTTCGACACATACCACAAATTCTTTGACCACAAATGATTCCTGATTTAGGGAATTTTTTCAGCAAATTCCATGGTAATTCTCCTGAAACCTTTTCTAACATTAGTTTTACGCAACTTGAAAGAGTTATAACAAATGTTCCTCAAACGCAATTTTACTGAAGAATCCATTTTACACTATTTTATTTAAATTTTAATATACAATAGGTTAATGTAAACTTCTGAAACAAAAGGATAATATATATATATATATATATATATATATATATATATATATATATATATATATATATATATATATATATATATATATATATATATAGCTAAAAATGTGAATTTTGAGGCGAAACACAAATTTTCGCCAAGACCATATCTAAGTAAATTTGCGGCTCCTTTGAATATGAACTTGTGCCCTCTCTAAAATTTGTCATACTTTGTGCCAATAGGATGATCAAGCTATGATGCAAATTTGATCAAAATCAGGATATCTTTTTTTTTGGTATCAAAGGTCAAAGATCAAGGTCGAATTTTTAATTTTTTTTACTCTGACACAAAAGTTTACTGAATAAAAGTTTTATATAAACTCAAGAGCTTTAAAAATGATGTGTATATCATCGTTATCGGTGGCGCAGAAGCTGAAATATTTAACTTCAAAGTTTGCCTCCAACTCTCAAAAATGGACTTTTTGTAAAAGTTCCGTGACCTGTATCTCCGGAACCGTTTGAGCTATAAACTTGGGATAAAGACCATTCTCATTTTCTCAACAACATCTATAAGTATAGCAACAATCAAGAAAATCGAAGAGGTCAAATTGTTTTTCATCAGACTGTGGGTGATTTCACCCATATATATATATATATATATATATATATATATATATATATATATATATATATATATATATATATATATATATATATATATATATATATATATATATATATATATATATATATAAATATCAAATAAATATAGTTCAAAAAAAATGAACATATTTGTAACTTAATCTAGACAATAATAATAATTAATAATAATCCTTACTATTCAATATAATCTTAATGTAATCTGAATTCTTGGTCGAATCTTTGTATTTATTTATAACTGTAAATATATCTAACCTCAGCTGCTCAACTTCCTCTGCCTCAACACCTTCACAACTTCTTCCGCCATCTTTACCTTCCTTGAGGGAAGCGATAAGATTATCCTTTGCTTGAAGGACGCGACCAGCCTTTGTTTTATAGTCATTTAGTTCGTCCTTAGAAACTTTCAATTCCGACTTTTGGCTTGAAATCTAAAAAAAAAAAAAAATAATAATAATAATAATAATAATAATAATATATGCACTTTAAGTGCTGGTAGTACTACCATCAACACTACTGACTACCACTAAAATATAATCTAGTACCTGATTATTAAGCATAGATAATTTGCTACGTTCGTCTTGTAACCTTCTTTGAGCTTCTGATAAGTCTTTAGATAAAGTCTTTTGGTCTTCCTCTAGCTGAGAAATTCTAAAAAACATTTAAATTTTAAGAAATATATATATATATATATATATATATATATATATATATATATATATATATATATATATATATATATATATATATATATATATATATATATATATATATTGGGGGGAGGGGGGAGCGAGGCAACTTTAATGTAGGGTGTGGAGCCAGAAAATTATGGCCATGACTTCGACTACAGCTCTAAACACTTGGTGCAAAATTTCTTTACAATCTTCATACCTTAATTTGAAGAGAAAACACTTAAGATTTTGGGTAAAATTATGCATAAAAATCAAGAGTTTTATTCCGTTGAAAAACATTCTTTTGAAAAAAAATTCAAAGATTAATTCTAAAAAACTTTGAAAATACAAATATAAATTTTATTTTTTCCTTCTCTCATCCTCACCTGCTAGAGAGCTGTTTGTCTGTAAGGGTGTGCTTCTCTCTCTCTGACTTCAATGCTTTCTCCGTCTCCTCTAATCTGTCTTTGAGACTCTGTACAACCTCTGAATGAAGACTATTACTTGCATCTGCACCATGAAGTAACCTACAAGAAAATCGCAGAAAGAGTACGAGTGACAAAATAATGTCCAGAAATAAGGAAATATGGTTACGCCTATCTAGGAATAATAAAATTCAAAACTTTAAAATAATAATAATAAAAATATTTTCACTACATCTATTAATTATTTCTACCAGTAATAATAATAATAATAATGAACCTTTCATTCTGTTCTCGAAGTTCTTTATTAGCTCTTTCCCTCTCTTGAATTCTGGAATCTGATTCATCTATACTTTTCTGAAATGTTTGAATAACTTCTTCTTTCGCTTTCAATGTCTCCTAATAATAATAATAATAATAATAATAATAATAATAATAATAATAATAATAATAATAACATAAAAAGGATATTTTTTAAACTGTATGGGGAATGGAAACATTTACTGTTCATTTCTGGCTATTTTTAAAATTATAAAGAGAGAAGTTAAAAATTATAATAATTTAAAAATCGGCTTTACTAAAAAGGTAAGTGAAATAATTATTCTCTAAGCTGCTAAAATTACACATACTTACTATCAAAGTTTTTAAAGTGAAAACTTCTATTAAAAACGTAATACCCCCAAAAAATCGTGAATTTTATACCCAATATAGGGTACAACAGAATATGTACATAAATAAAACAGGACTGAGGTAATATGAAATGCCAGAGGTGTGTAGCTGAAAAGATTAAGGTTATGGCGCGCCAATATTCCAAAAACAAATTTAGTTAAAGAGGTTACATATTTAGGGTTAATCGTAATTACTCTAAAGAAAATGCACAGAAACTGTGCCGAAGTTAAAAGCATTATTTTGATTCAAGGGTTTTATAAAAATCAAATGAAAATTGAATTATCGTGATTCTAAATATTAAATTATGGAAAAATAAAGAAGAAAATTTTTTTATTTCGACATTACAAACAAACAAAAAACAACAAAAAGATACTTAAAAACTTTCTTAGAATTCAAAAATATGTATAAAAATTTGTTCTAGGAATGTTTGCTTCAACCAAATTCTGAATAAAATTATTTCATTTAATTAATTTCGTAATAAAAAAAAAAATATTTATGACAAATACCGTCTGATATTAAAGTTATTACATTAATTTCTTAACTTTTTCTTGCATGGAGACCTTAGTAACTTTCTCCATTTTAATTTTTTCGCTTTATAATGTTGTAGAAATTAGAAGAGTTGTCGCGATTTCATATACTTTGATAAGTATCTTAATACTAGCAGGTTAAATGTGTTATGGTAAGGTCGCAACGCAAAAATTGGTGGTTTATTAAGAAAATAGTATCTTTTGACATAAAATATGATGATGAAATAAAATTTACAGATTACAAATTTAATGACACCACCTTTATTATTAATGACCGAGATGATGGAGCAGGGAGTTGGCATTTTCTGAAGCTCTAGCTTCACATATTTACAATACAAGAGGATGATAAATTTGGTAAAAACCATAATATCCATACCATTAACTCTATTTCTCGATTCTGCATGCCTTTCAATAAGGATTCACTTTGCTTCAACTGCAGAGAAATTGTAGTTATCTGATCTTTATGTCTTTGTGATTCTGTAAAACAAAAAAATATATTTGAACATAAGAGTAAGCGAAACGGTAACCAATTACTGTAAGAAAAATATCAGGTATTAGTAACTAGTATTTTCTTTTTACTAAAAGATTATTACAATTTTCACTACCAACAAATAATGGTGACCTCTCAGTAATCACAGTCCTAAATTAATATTCCATTAATAATACATATATTGAAAAGGAGTTCTTAAGTCTAAATAACTGAAATAGATTCTCTCCCCCAAAATTCATTAAGGGTATTCTTGCTAAGACAATTTAAGAAATAAAAAGTAAAAGCATACTTTTAATACACCTGGATAAATCACAAAAAATGAAAAAACCTTTATATATGCTTATTCAGGTGAATCTTGCCAGGGAAATGTAAACTGAACTAAAAACAAAATAAACTTTGAATTAATCTGTAGAAGATATTAACTAATAACATATTAGTAATACCATTCATAATCAAAGTTTTATTTTCATAACATGAACAAAAGAAAATAAAAATCTAAGGCATATACAAAATAAGGTTGCTTGGTTGTTTCCTTTCTAATTTATATTCATTTAATTGTATTAAAATTAATATTAAACTAAAAATTTAAAATTTTAACATTTTAAAAAGAAATAATATATTTTTATTTTTCTTCTGTTTAAAAATATTGAAAGGCATATTATTTTTAATGAAAACAATGTTTTAAATAAATGTTACTTTTTTAAGCCCACTTAAATTTAGTAAATTCCACTATTTCTTCCACTAGATGCTAGTTAAATTAAAAGAAAATATGACAAAACCAATTTTATTTATTCAATATTAACTAATCAACGTAACATACCATACTACGCTATATTACCCACAAACACCCACCTTTTTCAGCATCTTTAGCCCTTCGTATTATCTGAGCCATCTCTTGATTCAAACTTAGACATTTCTTTCCTTAAAAGAAGCACTTCCGAATGACTCTCTTTTACACCATGACCATTTGGCCCTCCATCAGAGTCATTTGAATTGAAACTTGAGGGTGATGAGAGGGGTGGATCGGGAGTGGGTTCAACATTAACATAAGCATCACTACTGTGTGAGCCACCACTGTTAGTATCTAATGACAAAAAATAATAATAATAACAACCAATATCAAGTTTATTCAGACACATTATATACTATATATATATATATATATATATATATATATATATATATATATATATATATATATATATATATATATATATATATATATATATATATATATATATATATATATATATATATATATATATATATATATACCAATTTCCAATGCTGTAAATCCAGGAGTCTCCCGACCACTCACTGCAAGAAATGACGAACCAGATGAAACTGAAGACTGCCGAGAGTGACCCTTATCCTTTGAAGATGTGTGTCCCTTAAAAACATATTTTACAAATAGAATGAAAAGAATATAATTAAATGAACAATGTTAATAACAAAAGTGACAAAAAAATATCTACTGATACATAAAGACAAGCTATAATAACATTAAAAAAAAAAATTTAAATTTATAATACAAACCTCCTTGCTTTGAGGAGGATGTCCATCTGACTTCTTTTTTGTGTCATTGAGAAAGTCTATAAAAGATTGTTCCTGATCTTTAGATTTTTTTGAAGAACCTTTTCGTTTTGGAGTGGTAGTAAGAGAACCTCCTTCAGTGTAAGTGCTTGGTACTGACTGAACAGATAAGTTGTCAAATTCATTTAAATTTGATGGTACACTTGATGAGCTTGGAAAACTGTAAGAACTGAATAAACAAAATTAGAAAATTAATACTGAATATATTAATAATGGTAGGGTAATTAACTCATATCATTCAAGGAACTGTTTTAATTCCTCCTGAGTGTCCTTAGATGAAAGTTCCCCCCCTCCCCCTCAAATAGGAAAATGCCTGTGATGTGTGAAACTTTTGTGCATTAGTTATCTGATCAATTTTACAATTCTCATTTCTCTCTTCACGCTGAACTAATGCATCACCATCCTTATACAATAATTTCTACAAAGGATGCTACTTTACTGCTTAGTTTCATATCTCCTTCATTAAGATATTATGTGATGTGCCTTTCCCGATAATCTCACTCTTAGCTTAGTTCTCTCTGATGACAAACTTTATTGGAATGTTAATTTGTAATCCTTGAAAACTCTTCCTTCTACACATTTTTTCCCTACCTTTGACTTATCCTTTCTAATTTTATGTATTTGTGCAAGTTATCTTTTATTTAAGTTTTCCCTTTCTCTGTTTGGTACTGTGTAGGCCTCTGACCTTGGTATGAAAAATAAATATGCATAAATACCAGAATATAATATTAATGATTATTAAATAGCAATAAATCCTGAAATACAGAAAAAGTTTAAAATATATTGTATAAAACTTTTTAAGGTTGTTTAAAATGAGACTTACCTAGATCTTTTATGATCATAAGATGCAAAATTTTCATCATTTTTCTCTTTAGTAAGAGCAGAAGCTACTCCAGAATCCAATTTATTCAATACATTTTCGGCTTTTCCTGCTAAGTTACTAATCCAAGACATATTTAGTAATAGATTTACATGGAATGACTCTTGAATTATTATTTCAATTACTAGAAATATTAATAATCTTAATATGTCATGCTAATTAAAATAAATTATTACCCGAGTTATAAACTTTTTAAATATTTTATTAACTGGCTAATTTACGTTTAATATAAATCATCTTTTAAAATGATCTGTAAATAAAACTTCTAAAAACAGGTTATTTCTGTAAATATAACAAGCATGATTTAAAATATACCAGTATTAACATATGAAAGGTTTGATAACAGTTACATCAGGGAGCAGAGTAGAGATAGCTTTGCATCCCTAAATGTTGCATGAACTTGATGAAAGTAAAAATTTCCTTGAACATATTGATTATAATAAGTCTGCAAGTCTTGATGGTATACATGGAAGAATCCTAAATAAGGTAGTAATTGAATTGTATATAGTTTAAATTTAATATTCAATTGGTCCTTTAATTATTATGAAATACAAGAGGATTGGAAAATTGCTAATGTGGAAACCAATTTATAAGAAAGGTAGCAAGGATGATCTTGGAAACTACAGGCCAGTTAGTTTAAGCTCCTTGGTAGTAAAAGGTTTAGAAAAAATAATGAAAAGTCAAATAGAAAAGCATTTAGATGATAATAAGGTTTTGCAAGTCTCAATAATGGTTTTAGGAAAGGTAAATCATATCAGTCAAACCTTTTGGAATTTATGGAGCATATTACTAATTGTATTGACAAAGGGGAGTCAGCTGAATACTGAATATCCTGATTTAGAAATAGAGTCTTTTAAGGGAATACATTTTTTTCTTCATATATCGAAACTACAAAGATGAATTGATCTGAAATAATTTTTTTTTATTTTAATTGAGCATTGGAATATGACTTTGTAAACTAAAAATACTAAAAAAGTAAAAAAAAAAAATCAATTAATAAAAGGTAATAAATATGAGAATTTAATAACAAATCAAACGATCAGTGATGGAGAGGAAAATTTTATTGCTAAGAAAAAAAGGAAAAAAAAATTTTTTTTTTTTAAAATATATTAATTACAAACAAAATATTATAAAATAAAGTGAATTATATAAATTGAAGTTATTAAAATATTTTTTTCATACATATTTTAATTTATGTGACATTAATATTAAAAACCCAGCGATCATTAGGTTAGGCCTATTTGCTGGCCATTAGGTTTGCTTTTACCCTTTTAAGTCCAGGTTAGGTTGCTGAACAAGTTTGTTAGTCTAACAAACTAATTTGATAACCTAACCTGGACTTTAAAGGGTAAAACATTCACTTAAATTAATGTCAGAAAATTATAGACTAGGTATAATAAAAGTTTTTTAATACTGAGAACAATATAGAAATATATCCATTGTATCCATTGCAGTCTAATGAGGTAAATATAGTAAGTTAATAGTACTAGTCTCTTCATTAAAATACTGGTGATAGTAAATTAAATTTTAAAGACTTCAAGTAATGAAAATTTAAAAATTTTCAGGAACCTAAATCTTCAGGATTGTCATCTTTGTGGGATGAAGTCATTGTGGACTCTGATGATTCAGAAGCCATTACAGGATTAAGTCTGAATTTATCTGAGTCTGCTCTGACTGAGTTGAATAAATACATGAAAATGAAAAAAATTAACATCAACAATGACTCTATTACTTTCTAGAAGGCAAACAGGAAGATCTCCCTGCACTAGCAAGAGTATATATATATGTGCCCACCAGCAAGCTCCAGTGCCAATGAAAGAGAATTTAAAGTATGGGAATCAATTCAAAGAGATAGAATCAAACTATTCCCAAAGAATGTAGAAATGCTACTGTTTTTAAAATACAATCTCAGAGCAGTAACATATTCAGCTTCACTGCCCTTTGTTCCTGAACATTTCACTCCCAAAATTCTAAAACTTTATGATGCAAATATTCAAGGAGGTTCTGATAGTGAATAGTAATTTAAGTGAATGAATTGTTTGTTTCCTCTTTTATGTTGCATTTATTTTTGCCCCACTCAATAAATGTAACAAAGGAATAATGGAATAAAAATCTTAATTTTTTATATTTTATTAGATTTAATCAGCCATTAATAAGTAAAATTTGCAATTAACCCTGGCAGGTAAACCTTGATTTTCCCTGATTATTAGCCAGGGCCAGTAAAAAGGCTGGGGTTGGTCAGGGACCCAGTTGGTCCATGTGTGACAGTTCAATGTAATTTAAATAAACTTCTTGGTTGAGATGAAAAGTAGCAAATGAGTTTAAATAATAAAGAGTGAAGGGTTCTTTATATATGCTATTCTAATAAGAATTTCAATTACAAAATGTATGGGGAATGGATTCAGTCTGTGGATAAAGAAAAAGATTTGGGTGTGATTTTCAGTCAAAGTTTGAGTGTCATGGCTAGGCTGGGTTGGGGATTGGGCAGCTTATTTAGACAACCATGTGGCTCCATAGAGTCTCTTCTTTTTCTTTTACTTTTATGGTATTTTAAGAATGATCAATAATATTTAAAATTTAATTAAGAATTTAAAATTTAAACTATCAAGTCTTTCAACAAAATGTATTAGATATGACACAAATCGTATACAAATTCATAACTAAATAAAATATAAATTTAACAGCAAAATATTATTATATTTATCAATTTAATATAATTAAAGTCACATATTCATGATGTAAAAATTATGTATACACGTATAACAATTTTTTATGTTTACATACGATAGTTGTAAGCTTCTACAAAATTTTGATCATAGTCTGAAATGTCAAACTCGATGCCAACGTATCAAAAACATTTGACCTACGAAAACCTGTTAATTGTGGGCCACATATTCAAAACTTATGTAGGGCAAAACATAAATTTTTAGTTGTAAAATTTAAATAAATATTGTTTTATCTAACTCTCATAAAAAAATAATAAGTATATATAAGTATAAACTAATCCAACGAAAGTGAAAAAATATTCATAAACGGGAGAGTATGAGGTTGCCAGACTCACGTTTAATAGTTAAGAGTTAATATAAAAATAATATAATAGTAGTTTTTACTTTTTAACAGTTTGATTTTATTTTATTTAAAAGATTGAAGCTATATTTAAATCTTATAAGTAAATTAATGAAAAAAAAAACATTATTTAGATATTTTTTATCTAAAGCTCAAACTTTATTACTTCTATTTCAATTAAAATTTAAACAACTAAATTTTTTTAGCACTAATTTACATTACTCAATTATTTTTATGAAAATTTGATTTAACATTAAGAAAGTTTCGGTTTATTATTATAAAGAGATAAATGATCAGCAGACTGTCGTTGATATAGAGACCGTCAATAGTCTAGACACCAAAGTTTATCTTTGTAGACACTATGACAAGCAAGAACTAAATTTATAAAAAAATTTCAATTCGTATTTGTAAATCCAATTAGAAAAATTTCTATAAGTTTTTATATATAAATTAAATTTAGTTTCTACAATTTAAAATATAATTATCAAAGTCAGTTTAAATTTTCAACGTATGCAATATTTTTCGATACAATTTTCCTTATTTATTTTTGTCCTAGGTATTACAGCAGGTCAAGATATGCGATATGCGGTAAAAATTCGCTAAACGCTGAATATTCGTCCTTTGAATACACATAGCATGTTCGTCTATTTGGCGTAAATATTAATACAGCTTGCCTAGGGATCACGGAAGCAGTTTCTATTATATATATATATATATATATATATATATTATATATATATATATATATATATATATATATATATATATATATATATATATATATATATATATATATATATATATATATATATATATATATATATATATATATATATATATATATATATATATATATATATATAAAAACTGTTTATATGCTTTCACTAATTTATCTAGATTATATACTTTATATATATTTTAAGTTCTCCTTGATAGGAGTTTGTAAAGTTGGGTTGTTTTTTGTATCGATGTTGCACTTTTTTTTTTTCTACAAAAACTCCCGGTTGAACTAGAATTTTTTTTTGTCAAAATCATCTTCAAGTTTAGACGTTATTAAAATGTAAGAGTTTTCGCTTGTTCATTACAAGTCCTCAAAATTCGAAGGTATAAGGTATGAGTTTTATATTTCTTTTTTCAACTCTTTCTTACTATCATATTTATTGCCTTCTACTCAAATATATAACTGCGTAACGTTCTTAATTATATGGAATTCGTATACGAAGGAACTTCAAGAGCAACAAAACCTTTTGAAAAAGTTCATAGTAAGTCTCCTCTTATTATTTAATTGTAACACTAATTACGACCCTTTCTCTTTCAGGTCTTATACTAAAAGCTCAAACCCTGAGTTTTTATAATAATATATAATATATATATATATATATATATATATATATATATATATATATATATATATATATATATATATATATATATATATATATATATATATATATATATATATATATATATATATATATATATATATATATATATATATATATATATATATATATATATATTATAAATGGACCGAATATTCATTTTTGCATTCTTATTCGAGATTATTCGCATATTTTTATTATTCGTATTCATATTCGGAATTTTTATCCGAATACAAAACGAATATTTTATCAAGAAGCCATGAGCAATATTCTTTCTTCTAGTAGTGATGGCGAAGACGAATGTGCACCTCAGGAAATTTCAAAAAACATTAATATATATCTAGATTAAAAAGGAATACCTTTGGAGGATAATGTACTTGAATGGGGAAAAAACCATATGAATAAGTATCCTAATGTGGCTGTATTAGCAAGGTAACATCTTGCTTACCCCCACCACACACTCAAGTGTTGCAAGCGAGCGCTTTTTCAGGTGTGCCTGTCTTATTTTTAATTAAAAATACTCCAGGCTCGCAATGAAACAAGCAGAAAAGTTATTGTTCCTCAAATATAACCTACCAATTTTAGAATTTGAATATTGAAGTTTTAAAAACTCATCTCCAAAGGGTGGTGGTTGGGGAAAGAGGTTCGTGGGATGCACTCTAAGAATTGGTCCACGTCCCACATGCTGGAAAAGTAGTTAATTCTACGGCCAAACTTTTATAAGAAATAATATTGGTGCAATATAGGAAGCTAACTTAAGGAACATCTAATATTTATGTTGAAGATAGAATGAGAATAATGGTTTCATAATATTCATATTCGTATTCGGAAATATAAAAAAATCGTATTCGTATTCGCGAATATAAAAAAATTCATTTTCGTTTCATTCATATATATATATATATATATATATATATATATATATATATATATATATATATATATATATATATATATATATATATATATATATATATATATATATATATATATATATATATATATATATATATATATATATATATATATATATATATATATATATATATATATATATATATATATATATATATATTATATATATATATATATATATATATAATTATATATATTATATATATATAAATATATATAATATATATATATATATATATAATATATATAATATAAATATGAAAGAAGAGTTAGCAAAATTAGCAAAAAAAAAAAAAAAATTAATAAAAATAAAAAAAAAAAAAAATAAAAAAAAAATAAAAAAAATAAGAGTAACAAAGAAAAAGATTTTCTTTAATTTTCAACTCCACGAAGAGAGTTTACGCGATGAATGTCGTTCTTGTCAAATTTTAGAACTATGTAATTAATCCTTAAAGAAATTAATCAATTTGGAGAATTTAAAAGGGGAATATTTTATGAAATGAAAAAAGAGAAATAAATTCTTTATTAAGTGAAGGAGTCCCAAAGTATTAAACCTGTTTTTAAAATAGATTGAAGTAGTATATTATAGAAAGTAGCTGGGAGAGAGGGGGAAAAAAATTTCGACTTATGAATTTTGAAATATTTTTAAAGACAGAACATGTTTGTAAAAAAAAAATTTTTTTTAAAAAAAAAAAAAAAAAAAAAAAAAAAAAAAAAAAAAAAAAAAAAAAATAGTTCTTATAATTTCTAGTCAGTTTGATTTTGGATATATCGAGAAAATCGAATCACGTGAGGAGAGTCAGGGTTAGCGACAAGGCTGGCAACTCGGTCCTTCATTTCATTGAAAATCTGCTACTGCTACGACCCTGAGAGTGTTAGAAACTCTTCAAATGTTTCTAAGGCGAAAAATTGCGACCAGAGCAAGTATAAATGTTTGGAATTTAAGCTTCAAAATAAAGGTTGCTGCTACATTACTTTTTATATTCTACTGAGAAGTTATTTTAAACGTTATGTCGAATTGCCCATACAATTGCAATTAGGGCTTGAAATTAACCTAAGAAAATTCAAATACGAGAGTATTTTATCATCTCTCTCATGCAAAACACGTAATTCATCCCATTCACAACTATTAAATTACAGTGAATACTTATTATTCAATTTTTTTAACTAGGCATTAAATCTAGATGAGACTGTTCACTACTGAAAAGAGAAGGTTAAACGAAATGATAACCTTTGTAGTCTTTTTAAGTCGAAAAGTAGCAACCACCAAAACATTGTTTCTTTGCAACTTTTAAGTTCAAGCTTAAGACCATAAGGTTATGTCAGGTTAGGTTATGCTATGCTAGGTTAGGTTAAGCTGTTAGGTTAGGAAGGTTAGGTTAGGTAAGATTAGGTTAGGTTAGGTTAGGTTAAGGTTAGGTTAGGTAGGTTAGGTTAGGTTAGGTAAGGTTAAGCTTTAGGTTAGGCTAAGCTGTTAGGTTTGCTGACAAGTCGTGTAGAAGTTTTGTCGAATTTAACCAACAATCGCAACTTCATGGAAAATGAGATTCATTCTATTGAAAAGGCAGATCACTGTCAAATGTGAAGAACATAAAAATACCATTTATGCATCCGCTAATTCGAATAGAATTAATTATCGATTTAAAAAGAAGATAATTCTACGGAATACAGGAGACTGTTAAGAAGGATGCACCAAAACGAACTGGCCTGAATTTACTACAAATTACTTGCTCAGATATTAAATATAGATAAGGCTTTTACAGTCATATTAAATGTTAAAAAAGAGAAACACTTCTTGAACCTTAATTTCAAAATCAAAAAGTCCACAAAAAAATTCCAGCCTTCGAATGTTGAGTTTCTAAATTAAGTCTTAAGACAAGTTTATCTATTCTACAGACAAGTCATTTTTAAAGGTTTCTCAAATTTCTCCTACAATCCCAATTAGTAAGTTAAATAGATAGAATGTGGAATTTATACTCCTACACTGCAAAAAATTGTCCTAACGAATCGTTGGGACAAGTGGCAAATATGTCACAACAAATATTTTTTATTTTTTTGTTATTAGGAGATAAATCGGTGAAGCGACTTTCTTATGCTTAACATGTCTTTTTTTCTATTGAAAATTTTTACTGTGACATTTTTGCCACTTGTCCCAACGATTCGTTAGGACAATATTTACAGAGTAATAGACATATATATATATATATATATATATATATATATATATATATATATATATATATATATATATATATATATATATATATATATATATATATATATATATATATATATATATATATATATATATATATATATATATATATATATATATTAATGAATTGACAATGTCAAGTGCCATAAACTATTACATGAAAAATTAATATAAATTTTGTCAGTTATATTTAATTAAAACTTTTATTCCTTCTCTATTTAAATAAATTTAATTAAGTTACTCATCAATTTTTAATTAAATTTTATTAAAAATTTAATTTAATTATAACAAAAAAAAAATAAAATTAAAAAAAAAAATTTTTTATTATTATTATTATTATATAATATATATATATATATATATATATATATATATATATATATATATATATATATATATATATATATATATATATATATATATATATATATATATATATATATATATATTTTATTTATATATATATATATATATATATATATATATATTATTATAGATTATAATAATTTTAATAATAATAATATTATTATTATTATATTATTATTATTAATTAAAATATTAAAAAATGTTTACTGTTATTTTTGTTCGTTGGCAATAAATCTACAGTATATATTTGATCATTTCTGAGGGCAAAGCCCCACGATGTTTAGGCAAGCCTAAGCCTTTGGGTTTAGGCGTTTCTTCAGCAACGCTGCTTGTTATTATTAAAATTATTTTTTATTATTTCTAATATTATTATTGTTTTTCCATTTATATTCATGATATTCAATAAGTTTTACTTCAGTTTTCTTGATAAAATTATATTTTGTTTGCTAATTGATAAAATATAATTTACTTGATAAAATTATATTTTATCAAGGAAAAAATATCTTCAAGAGATGCTAATTAAATCTTTGTATTTTTTTGATAAATGATATTTATTTATCAACAAATAATACAAGACTTATGTACTAAACATTTTTCAAAAGTTCTCTCAATGACTCGAGTGTAAACCTCTCTATCTACTAAGGGGTATTATAATAATAATAATAATAATAATAATAATAATAATAATAATAATAATAATAATAATAATAATAATAATAATAATAATAAATCAGTCCTTACCTAACTCATATTTTGCAGAAGAGCACAGACTCAAATTTTGAAGTGAGGAATTTTAATTTTAGCAATGAATACAGAACATCTAAGGGAATTCCACTGAATAGAAGTGACTGGAAAGAATAATGCACCAAAAGAATAATCTTGGATTTACTAATTTCGACACTAAATTCTCGCCGTTGTAGTATATATATAAAAGAGACAGAGTTCCAGATATGCTTTGCAAAGGTAAAAGGTCAAGTGAATTGTAAATTACCTGGCAATTTCCAAATCTTTTGTCCTTACCCTATCCAAGAGAAGGATGAAATTCGAGCCACCCCAGGTATGAGAGTAGTAGTCGATACAATGGTAGATGAAACACTTATTTAGTTGGAGTAACTGCGAAGAAAAAAAAAAAAATCTCGCAGCCAAATAGTCAAATAGAATTCCCAACTTCTTTGAGGCCGAGCTAGTAACCGTTATGACGTAAGATTTGTAAGACATTTTTTTCTGTATGATAATGACAAAAATGTTTTTATTGTCAACATGAGAGACTGGAGAACAGTCGAAATAAATTAAACAGTTAGTAGGTGTCTTTAAGAGGGAGATTTCATGAAGTTGAGTTTTTAAAGAGTTGAATTTCACAAGGTTGAGACGACTTCGGCTAGAAAATTCTATTCAAATCACAAAGAATGGCATGAAAAAGATTGAGAATAAGAGGCAACTCTAGATACAAAAGGTCGAACAGATTTGAAATGAATAGAATAATGAAAGATATTTATCGTTATTTGATTAGATAGAGTTAAATGAGTGAGTGAGAAGTAAATCAATAAAAAGTAGGAAAAAAGTTTAAGAAAATACAGAACAATGAGAAACATCACTATTGACAGAGAGAAGAAAAGTCGCCCCATCAACAACGGTCGATGTGCAAAAATAAGTAAGCAAAGCGAATGAGAAAACCAAAAGAGGAGCTTGTAGAGGAGCTATATGTACCGTACGCAATCAAAGGCCTTGGGTATGTTCAAACGCCACCACGCAAAACCGTAAATCAGTGAGATAGGAAAGTATTTTACAAGTTAATATCAATCGTCTAAAGCCATACTGATGATCTGGAAGAAGGGAAAGAAATGCCAGATGATACAACCAATAATGTTGAGAATGGTTCGAATGTCTTAGAATAAGATGAGTATTTGGCGATAGCTAGAGGATTCAAAATGGCTACCCTTCTGCAATATAATTGAGAAAACTGCGCTTCCAACAATTTTTGAGGTAGTGTGTGTATATAGTTGACCAATATCAGGTGCCTGCAAAGAAGCACACCCTCTCAAAACTATGGATAGGTATACCTTCTAGACCCTTTGCCTACCTAACATTGGTAGATTTTTGAGACCCATGTGCCGATCAAATATAATCACAGGAAAATGCAAAGAACACCTGAGAAGATAAGGAGGAGGAGGAGGATCAAAATAGTCGTCAAGGATTGAATTAAATCAAAATTTATTTACTATTATTTATTAAAACAAATAAAAATTATTATATTTTGTAGAAAGAATTTTGATATATCCTATTATAATCTTATTCTAGAATAATAATAATAATAATAATAATAATAATAATAATCACATAAAATTATATGTATTGTACAGGTACAAAATATGGAAAAAAAAATATTATTAATGATATGCTAAGCATTCTATGTTATTTAAATTCTTGGAGTTCATGACACAATCCACGCTTGTGAATAACAGCCTGCGTGTAAAATACATCTGTCTTAAAATATTAGTTTAGATTTCTGCAGTAAAATAAAAAAAAAAATTTCTTGTATTTATATCTTCATTTGATACAAAAGAAATTATGTTGCATTCAGAATACAGAAGGAGAGTGATGAGGCTCTTCTGCGTTGTGGTATTTGCAATGTGGAAAATTAAAGCTCTTGATAATGTTAGTTATGGGTCGGGTTGCTCTATGGATGGGGGAGTTTGTGGAATTCAGGATTTATTCTGTCCCAGGACTTGGTGATCCAGCGTGATATGAAGACTTGAAGCTATTAAAATAAACAGAATATTACAACTCCTGATTTAAAAGAGCTGTTAAATAGTTTATTACAATAATACAAAGAGAATTTTTATATTTGAGAGAAAAAAGGGTGTTTTGATCCCTAAAGCTGTAGTTTCAAATACTTTTACCTGGATTGAAAACTGCTGAAGGATGGATTTCGGAGGGAAAAAGTTCATAGAACTTGAGCGTCTGAAACAATGAAATATTCAGTAAGTTTTTCAATAGCCTCAGTTTTTTATGATAAAATTATGAAAAATCTTCTTAAGAAGATCTCAATTCTTTGAAACAAAAATACATTTCAAAAGGAGATCGTATTATAAATATTTTTATTTTTACCTTAATTAAAAATAATAACAAAGGTAACCTATTTTACCTTCCTATCGCTTCAAGAAGTAACTGAAATCAATTCTCAGGGCAACCATTTTGACCATGAATTTGCTAAACAAGACCAAACGCTTGACAGAACCATGAAGGTGGTGTCACTCATCCCGAAACATCGTAGGATTCATGACTCGAATGAAAGAGATCAGAGTTTTGAAAGGGATCCCAATGTCACTAACAAATCTTGATCTATTTTCAACTTGATCTATCTCGAGTAGGAGTCAGTGACATTTTTAATGACATAACCCCTGCAATGTTGTATATATATATATATATATATATATATATATATATATATATATATATATATATATATATATATATATATATATATATATATATATATATATATATATATATATATATATATATATATATATATTTACCTTGGCATATCAGTAGAGTGATCATAGGGAAAAACTTCCTAAAAGTTCCCCTCCTAATAGAGCAATGTATATATATATATATATATATATATATATATATATATATATATATATATATATATATATATATATATATATATATATATATATATATATATATATATATATATATATATATATATATATATATATATATATATATATATATATATATATATATATATATATATATATATATATATATATATATATATATATATATATATATATATATATATATATATATATATATATATATATATATATATATATATATATATATATATATATATATATATATATATATATATATATATATATATATATATATATATCCTATGGTGAGCAAAGTCCAGAGGCCTTATTTCCTCCAAGTTGAGGAAATATCAGAATCATAATCCAATAAAAGGCCGACTTGTCCCAATACACGGCGTTGGAAAGTGTGCGTGTCAAAGGAAGTTGGAGAAAAGTATGTTCCAAACTTTACCGGTAGAGTACATGTTAGATTGAGCTTGGTGGTTAAGTCTAGGGTCAAAGAGTTGGACAGAGAAAGGATTAGACTGTGTAGAAAGACGTATCACACGAGCACTTCTCAATGGAGGAGGCATGCGGCGAGAAAGTTCAGAAGAGCAGTATGCATTGTAACAGAAATTGGAGAGAGTTAGTGAGAGCAAAAGCCCTTAGCTCCTATTTTAAGGGGAGCAGTATGTGGAACCACTCCAGATGTTTGAGGCGTACTTCATAAAAGGGCGAACAACACCCTTATAAAGAGTACGCAAGAGGGGCGTCTTGAAGAAATTACAAATACCCCTCAGAATACCCAACCTCTTAGAAACTTGTTTAAAAAGTGAAGGTAATGTGATCCTTCCACGAAAGATCAAGAGGAAAAGATACACCGAGAATGTGAAGAACAGATGAAGATTTGAGTTGTGTGTTTTCGAAGAAGACATCATAGTTGTGTGGAAGGGTGTGTCGAGTAGAGAGATAGAGAAACGGAGATTTTGAAGCATTGGAAACTACCATATTTTTTCTGCTTATTCCAAGGTCACCCTAATAATAGTAATAATAATAATAATAATAATAATAATAATAATGATGATGAATAATAATAATAATAATAATAATAATAATAATAATAATAATAATAATATTAATAATAGTAATAAAATAAAAAATAATTATAATAATTAAAAAAAAAAAAAAAAAAAAAAAAATTTATTATTATTATTATTATTATTATTATTATTTTTAAATTTTTAATATTTTTTTTTATTTTTAAATTTAAATTTTTTTTTTTTTTTTTTTTTTTTTTTTTTTTTTTTTTTTTTTTTTTTTTTTTTTTTTTTTTTATTTTATTTATATATATATATATATATATATATATATATATATATATATATATATATATATATATATATATATATATATATATATATATATATATATATATATATATATATATATATATAATACTTAAATTTTTATTTCTAAATCTCCGGATGAGTTTCAGAGTTTCATACACAAAAGTAGCTATTGTGCGGATATCCTAAAGAGTAAGACGAAAAAACTTACCTTTCCGAATTTTCTCTTCTTCCCTCCATCAATCACGGAGGGACAAAATCGATAAGAAGACATTTTCAGATATTGAAGGTGGGACGTGTAGTGATTGAATAGTTGAGTAGATTTAATCTAGAATAATAATAATAATAATAATAATAATAATAATAATAATAATAATAATAATAATAATAATAATAATAATAATAAATTAATAAATAAATAAATAAATAAATAAATATTTAATAAATATTTTCCTGTTTTGATTCCAAGTATCATTAAAAAATATTAACGGATCATGTTTGACTAAATGTTAAGTAATTGTTGGTAAAATTTATTGATTATATTTCCACTGTTGTAGCGTTTGTTTCCATTTTGAAATGATTTGATAGGATCCATTTCGAATGTTAGATGCTTAAATCTAAACGAATTAGGAAATATAAAGTGAGATGAGGTTATTTCGAATAAATTATTTACATACCGAAGTTTTAGGGTTTGTAGAGATAACAATTCGTGGAGGGATGAAAAAGTTGTTGAATATTTAAAAGACGGAGTTTCTGAAGTTATTTAATGAAGACTATGACAACTGGGAATACTGTAAAGATTTGGGACAAAATGCAAAATAAGAGGTTATAGCTGACCATTTAGTCATCCAAAAGATGAAATATTATATGATTGGAATAAAAACATTAAAACTGACTTACTTATTGTGAAAATTTGGAAACTAGATGAGAATATGGGAAGCTAGTTTGGCCTACTAGGAGTACTGTTTGGATAACCAACAGAAGGAAAGAGGTTGTGATTAATGTCAGAAGAACGATCAGTATTCTTTGTTTACTCCTTGGACAATTTACCTTTGCCAGTGATTTTCTCCAACGATTTTGCGAGCAATCCACGAAGCCTGAGCAAATGGACATAGTACGTGAAGAGGAATTAACCTATTCTTAAAGTTAATTCGAAGAATTTGAAGTTTAATCAAACAAAAGTGGGAGTAGACGATTTCATCGGATATGGTTTCAGTTCCAGAAACTCCAAGCGATTTCAAATACTGCAGTAAAGTTAATATAAAAATCTTTTTATGTGATTCAGTAGTCTCAGAAATTGCTAAAATAATAATCGAAATATATCATTTGCCATTAGTCAACTTGGAGGATTAAAATTCTTGAAAGAGAAATCAAAATAGTAACTAGTTCACCGTTAATGAATATATTCCTACGTGCTAAAGAAAATTACTTCCGTTATGCAATATATATATATATATATATATATATATATATATATATATATATATATATATATATATATATATATATATATATATATATATATATATATATATGTATGTATTGTGTGTGTGTGTGTGTGTGTGTGTGTGTGTGTGTGTGTGTGTGTGTGTGTGTGTGCGTGCGTGCGTTAACGTATCACACATTAAAAAAAATAAATAAATTTAAAAGTAATTAAAAAAAAAAAAAAAAAAAAAAATTAATTATTTTTTTTAATTAAAATTTTTATTACTTTTTTCCAATTATTTTTCTGCCATTTAAATTACTTTGGTGAGATAAATATATTAGAAACAGACAGAGAGTATATATATATATATATATATATATATATATATATATATATATATATATATATATATATATATATATATATATATATATATATATATATATATATATATATATATATATATATATATATATATATATATATATATATATATATATATATATATATATATATGGCTTTTAGTCTTATCAACTCCTTCGGTCTCACTGTCTCTCTGCAGTCTCTTTCTGCCATTCGAATTGTTGCGTCACTCTCTCGATACTATCGCAATTATAACGGACATTACTCTTCTGAACTCTCCCGTCGCATACCTCCTCCATTGAGATGGGCTCCTGCGACACGATTTCCTACACAGTCTTATCCTTTCTCTGTCCAACTCTACAACCCCAAGTCTGGAACACACTTCCTTTATCTATTATTACAAACTTCTTTTGATTTGCACACCTTCAAAAGCCGTGTATCGGGACATGTCGGCCTTTAACTGAACTCCGAGTTTTATATTCCCCCAACTTTGGTGAAAATTGGTAGGTCTCTGGACTTTGCTCACCAGAGGAGTATATATATATATATATATATATATATATATATATATATATATATATATATATATATATATATATATATATATATATATATATATATATATATATATATATATATATATATATATATATATATATATATATATATATATATATATATATATATATATATATAAATATATATATATATATATATATATATATATATATATATATATATATATATATATATATATATATATATATATATATATATATATATATATATATATATATATATATATATATACCTAGAGGTATGGATTGATACGGTGCTAGAGTTTTGTTGTTAGCTTTCGTTGTTGGCAAATAAGGTATCGTTGATCCCTTTTCAACCTTGATCTTCAAACTCAATTTTTCTGATATGGAAGAAATAGATTTACTATTGAGGGTTGAATTTTTATCTTTTACACAAGAACAATCGACAAATGAAGCAATTTCAGGGATGGCAGTTCCATGGTTTTTTAACTCAAAACTTTCGGATACTTCAGTAGAGAAACAGCAACTTTCCTTCGGTACCGACGTAGGATGGGGTTTTGGGTCTTTAGGAATATATGTAGGATAATGTTCTTGTTTTTCTGTAGAGACAAATGTAGGGTAACAATCATGCGTTTCGTCCTCATTGTTCAACGATTTCTGTGACTGGTGGGTTGATGACTGTTTAACATTGGAAGATATTAATATTTTTGAGTTTTCAGCTTCTGGAAGATGTTTCAATAGGTCAACGACTTCCTCAAATCCAGGAATTATTGGTTTGAGGTCAAGGTCAGCGCTGAATTCTCGCCTCAAACCTGTAAAAAGAAAACGGAATTATTAAAGGTGATTATTTTTACTATTATTATTATTATTATTATTATTATTATTATTATTATTATTATTATTATTATTATTATTATTATTATTATTATTATTATTTTCAGAGAACTGGACAGTTAGAATATTATTATTATTACATTTAGTAGTATAAGATCTAC
>SEYY01023160.1:50000-55000 GCA_009176605.1 Armadillidium nasatum | reverse complement strand
TATATATATATATATATATATATATATATATATATATATATATATATATATATATATATATAGAAGAAATTTCTGATATAAACTGCAAGATTTCCAGGGTCATTACGTCATGTGTTAGAAATGAACATATTTTGTTAACTTAGGTCAGAAAACTTCATTTTACTTTGATTATATTTTCTAAAAAAGTTTCAAATGAAATTCAGAACAATTTGATGTATCAGAAGTGCATCTCTATTAAGTCTCGGAGATTCTTTTGATGCATCACAAGTTCATCTTTATTATATCTCGGGGATTCTTTTGATGCATCAGAAGTTTATCTCTATTAAGTCTCGGAGATTCTTTTGATGCATCACAAGTTCATCTCTATTAAGTCTCGGAGATTGATTTTGATGCATCAGAAGTTCATCTCTATTAAGTCTCGGAGATTGTTTTAATGTATCAGAAGTTTATCTCTATTAAGTCTCGGAGATTCTTTTAATGCATCAGAAGTTCATCTCTCTTAAGTCTAAGAGATTCGTATCATCAACTCTCTCGAACACGTCTCTGGCATGAGGGGTGTCGTCTCACACTTTGTTACGACTCTATCACTAGGAATTTTTACAAGATCTACAGTAAATCAATGAACTGAAGTAGGTAAATGACCTTTCAAATTAACTGATTCACTTCTGCTTATCGAATTAGTAAACTTTTCAGTCAGATACTCCAACTAACTATGCATTTCCTAATCTATATTGACATATGTTATTGTTATTCTTAATATATATTAGATTTTACACCTTCGATTTTACATTGTATTTTTGTTTAAACAGCAATATATATATATATATATATATATATATATATATATATATATATATATATATATATATATATATATATATATATATATATATATATATATATATATATATATATATATTATATGACGTCGCAGTCATGAGGTTAGCGTGTTAGTCTTGTCTACAGAAGGTCCAGGGTTCGATACCCAAGGAGGAACTGTATTGACTGGCATCGCAAAAAGGTAAAGTCCTCTTTTTATTAAGCAGCTCCGAAGCTCAGACGGTCGAGCACTCGCCTAGCAAGCGAGAGGTCCAGGGTTCGAGGCCTGATCAGTAGAGAAATTTGGGCAGTTCTCTCTTGCGTTTAGCTCCGCCCACTTATGCGTAATAAGTACAACTGCGGAATGCTTAAAGCAGGTGGGATCAAAGTCGGCATCCGTGGTAAACCTGGCCAGTCAGCGGATCTTTGCCGTCGGCCCGTGAAACCCTTGGTTCATCCTCGAATGAACCTTCTGAAAGGGCTAATAACCCTTCCTGGGGGCGGATTTATATATATATATATATATATATATATATATATATATATATATATATATATATATATATATATATATATATATATATATATATATATATATATATATATATATATATATATATATATAGTGTAGATCACTGGTGCCAACCTATTTATCTTCAGTGAATATAATTATGACGAATCCCATTCCAAAAGGTCATAAATGGAGACCAATGGGGTCAACTTTTATACTTTTTAATTTACGAACTCGTTAATCAACTTCAAAATTTTTTAGTGTCTTTTTTTTATGGAAAATAAAACGAAAGTTCCAAAATTGAAACAGAAAATGAAGGACTTTTTTGAAGAGTTTAACGTTGATTGCGAAGTACATTCTTCACATAAAGGGGGAAAAAATATATTTATGATACAATAAACATTTGAAAGTTAAGAGTTGAAATAAATATTTTTTTTTGTGTGAATATTTTTTTATTTATTTATTTATTTAATTTTTTTTAGTTGACAAAATTGCGGTTACTTACTATTTCATATTTTACCAAAAAAAAAAAAAAATGTTTTTTTTTTTATTATTTAAATAATAATAATAATAATAATAATAATAATAATAATAATAATAATAATAATAATAATAATAATAATAATAATAATAATAATAAATATAAGCACAGTTTCATAATTATATTATTCATGTTGAAATCATGTTGAAATAAAATGCCAAATTCGTTTTTGGACGAGTTCTTAAACTACAATTTCAGAGTTTATTAATACTTCTAATAATTTGTTAACAAGTGACAATTTAGTGGCACTATATCGAGGAAAAACTAATTTTGGTTTATCTCTCACCTAAACAAGATAAAAAAAAAAAAATAAATAAAAACAAATGAAAAATTTTGTTAATTTTTTCTTGAGAAAAAGTTTAAAATTTAAAATTTGTTTTAATTTTATGCTGTTCATCCAATCTATATAAAATTTTCAAAAGAGAAATAATTGATTGATTTACATCAGCGTTTCAAAACAGGGGTTCACATGGGCCCCCAGGGGATCACGTAAACTTTGAGTGGGTCCTCAATTAAAAATGCTTATATAATTTAGGGATATTACATATGAGTATATGGAGGCCCACATACGTATAGTTTGGACTCATAGGACATACAAGCAAAAATAGGTTCGGAACCCATGATTTACATAGTTTTTATTAATGTATTTTCTTAACTACACAACTATTTTACCACGAGAACTTGAATGTCGGTTCATCAAAAGTTCATCTCTTAAGTCTCGGAGGTTCTTTTGAGGCATCAGAAGTTCATCTCTATTAAGTCTCGGAGATTCTTTTGATGCGTCAGAAGTTCATCTCTATTAAGTCTCGGAGATTCTCTTGTGGCATCAGAAATTCATCTCTATTAAGTCTCGGAGATTCTTTTGGTGGATCAAAAGTTCATCTCTATTAAGTCTCGGAGATTATTTTGATGCATGCGAAGTTCATCTCTATTAAGTCTCGGAGATTCTTTTGATGCATCAGCCGTTCATCTCTATTAAGTCTCGGAGATTATTTTGATGCATGCGAAGTTCATCTCTATTGTCCCAGAGATTCTTATGATGCATCAGAAATTCATCTCTATTAAGTCTCGGAGATTGTTTTGATGCATCACAAGTTCATCTCTATAAGTCTCAAAGATTCTTTTGTGGCATCAGAAATTCATCTCTATTAAGTTTCGGAGATTGTTTTGGTGGATCAAATGTTCATCTCTATTTAGTCTCGAAGATTCTTTGATGCATGAGAAGTTCATCTCTATTAAGTCTTAGAGATTATTTTGATGCATCAAAATAATCTATCAACATGTCCCTTTTAAATACCACTTTAAAAGGAACATGTAGAGTATACAAAATATTCTTTAATGAAAGATATATAGCTCACTCAACCTCATCTACATTCAAAATTTCAATGAATTTTATGATTAATAAAAAAAGACTTATAGAAAATTTTCACTTTAGATCTGAAATTATTTGAATTATAAATTATAAATTATAAAAAATTTTAAAAACCTTAAATTTTTTTATATTGTTTAGAAGACGAATAAACCTACATTTGCTAATTATGACATACCTTTACGTCGTAGCTTTTGCTAAGATACTGACATTCAAATATTGTATCGTTTACAGAAAGGTAATTGAAACCTTTGTTGTATATTCCGTAGAATTATGCACTCTTATTTTTAATTTCCAGTAACTTTTAACGAGTTTTTAAAAGTAAATTACTACTGAAATTCGCTTAATGAAATTTCCCTATAAATTTGCCTTCCAATAATTAAAAGTTTTCCATTAGAAAATACTGAAAATATTTTAGAGTAATATTTTGGTCATTAAATTGGTTGGAAGAATTTGAGCACTGTTCTATCAACTACAGAATCCTTTTAGAATAAGTCATCTAAATTATTATACACCTACTAATTATGACACACCTTTACGTCGTAGCTTTTGCTTAAGATACTGAAATTGAAATACCACTGGAAAAAATTGTAACGTCTACAAAAAGGTAATTGAAACCTTTGTTGTATATTCCGTAGAATTATGCACTCTTATTTTTAATTTCCATTAACTTTTAACGAGTATTTTTAAAAATAAATCACTACTGAAATTCGCTTAATGAAATTTCCCTATAAATTTGCCTTCCAATAATTAAAAGTTTTCCATTAGAAAATACTGAAAATATTTTAGAGTAATCATTTAAATGGTCATTAAATTGGTTGTAAGAATTTGAGCACTGTTCTATCAACTACAGAATCCTTTTAGAATAAGTCATCTAAATTATTATACACGCTTTCAGAACTCCTAGACAATCATGGGTTTTGAAATTAAATATCACCACAAAACTTATATTCTATATCCAGAGGAATGAATTTTGTATTTAAAAAGAAAAACAATAGTGCTTCCAAAACCCAAAGACAAAACCACTGTTTGAAAAGTACAAGAAACGAGTACTAGATTGCTACCACAATGCCTGAACTAATTTCCGAACTAACATTCTTGCTACAATTTAAAAATTAAACTATGTAACCACAATTCCCAACCAGATCATTTGACTTCTAAAAATATGAGAGAGAGAGAGAGAGAGAGAGAGAGAGAGAGAGAGAGAGAGAGAGAGAGAGAGAGAGAGAGAGAGAGAGAGAGAGAGAGAGAGAGAGAGAGAGAGAGAGAGAGAGAGAGAGAGAGAGAGAGAGAGAGAGAGAGAGAGAGAGAGAGAGAGAGAGAGAGAGAGAGAGAGAGAGAGAGAGAGAGAGAGAGAGAGAGAGAGAGAGAGAGAGAGAGAGAGAGAGAGAGAGAGAGAGAGAGAGAGAGAGAGAGAGAGAGAGATTGAATTTTAAATAGCTAAATATAACTAATATATTTAGATTATCCTGGTATGTTGATTAATTATAATTATTATAGTTGTTATAGTAATAAATAAAATTTCAAATGCCAAGAAAAACTCATACAGAATCCCACAATATTAAATGCCAGTTTATATTAAAAAGATTTCCGAAAAATTTTCATAGCACAATCAAATATTAATATATTTTTATATTTTTTTTTATAAATTATTCACATTCCCTTTACCGTATTTATATTGTGATATAATATAAAGTGTGAAAAAAAAAAAACGTTTTTTTAAATATTTTTAAAATAATGAAAAAATTAAATTAAATAAA
>SEYY01023160.1:45000-47500 GCA_009176605.1 Armadillidium nasatum | reverse complement strand
TAATTATATATTATTATATTATTATTATTATTATTATTATTATTATTATTATTATTATTATTATTATTATTATTACTATTATTATTTATTATTATTATATATTATTATTATTATTATTATTATTATTATTATTATTATTATTATTATTATTATTATTATTATTATTATTATTACTTTATTACATTATTATTATTTATTATTATTATTATTATTATAATACACATTATTACTACTCTTATGATATTATAATTATTACTATTACTTCACCAACAATAGCTACTGAAACTACTACTGCTACTACTACTTAACCAAACCAAATATAACCTTTCTGACCTTTTTCCTTTTTCTGTTGGGACACATCGCCCTCCATTAAGGCAAGAGTTTTCGGAACAAAAATCTCCTCTGTTCCAATACTGAGAAAGAGATTCCTCAACGGGACATGGAGATTGACTCAGTAATCTGGGCGTGACAAGTGAAGTCGTGTTGCTATCCACAAGCTATAAAGGAAATCACTTATTTACTGCAAAGTAACAAGTGACAAGTGACAAGTAACGAGTGACAATAACAAGTCACAAGTGACAAGTGACAAGTGACAATTGACAAGTGGCAAATGACAAGTAACAAGTAACAAGTGACAAGTGACAAGTGTCAAGTGACAAATGACAAGTGACAAATGACAAACAGAAAGTGACATTTCTAGCTCCTCCACAGGAATACAACAAAATTGATGTTATATAAAGATTAACTCGAAAAGAAACAATATATTTCTCTATCAGTTGATAATAATCATTATTATTATTATTATTATTATTATTATTATTATTATTATTATTATTATTATTATTTATTATAAATAATAGTAAAATATTGAACACACACACACACACCATATATATATATATATATATATATATATATATATATATATATATATATATATATATATATATATATATATATATATATATATATATATATATATATATATATATATATATATATATATATACCTGAAGAGGTAAAGCTGTAGATGCCAAGGATGCTGCTGAAGAAATATCTTCTGCCGGAGTTTGATTGTTTTTTTCAATAGAAGTCAAAGTTTGTGAAGTAAAAACCGAAGAAGGAGCTTTGGGTAAAAGATGATTGGGATGAGAGGAAGCTAAGTGGCCATTTGTTTCTTCAGTTCGAATTTGTAATTTCATCAAGGTTTCCAGCTGGGGAATAAAACAGTGAGAATGTATATATAAATGTGTGTGCAGAAAGAGAAAGAGAGAGAGAGAGAGAGAGAGAGAGAGAGAGAGAGAGAGAGAGAGAGAGAGAGAGAGAGAGAGAGAGAGAGAGAGAGAGAGAGATAGATAGATAGATAGATAGATAGATAGATAGATAGATAGATAGATAGATAGATAGATAGATAGATAGATAGATAGATAGATAGATAGATAGATAGATAGATAGATAGATAGATAGATAGATAGATAGATAGATAGATAGATAGATAGATAGATAGATAGATAGATAGATAGATAGATAGATAGATAGATAGATAGATAGATAGATAGAGAAGAAGAGAGAGAAAAAAAAGAAAGATAGATAGATAGATAGATAGATAGATAGATAGATAGATATAGAGAGAGAAAGAGAGAGAGAGAGAAGAGAGAGAGAGAGAGAGAGAGAGAGAGAGAGAGAGAGAGAGAGAGAGAGAGAGAGAGAGAGTTACTTACCTTTTGAAGTTGCAGTTGCAACAGACCCTTTAACTTAACAGAATGAACGAATTGTCCTTGATGATCAACAACAGATATCCAAACACAGGCCGAAGGAGGGGGAAAATAATGAGTGATGTAAGCGTCAGGAGTCAAATGACCTTGATAAAAAGGGTCAGGAATCGAATGACCTTGATAAAAAGGGTCAGACTTCTTTTGTCCTTGATTTAATTTATCACTTGAAGAAGTTATAAAAACAGGGTCGTAAAAACTGGCCTTGGAGAATCTCTCTTCTTCGTTGTTTCCATAAAGACTCACCACCTTCCTACTTCCTGCGACTTCTTCAGACAAAGTCATTTTAATGTAATCAGTCAAACGACCCAAAATACCACCGCCATTCTGAAATATATATATATATATATATATATATATATATATATATATATATATATATATATATATATATATATATATATATATATATATATATATATATATATATATATATATATATATATATATATATATAAATTCTTCTAATACCTTAACTTCAAAATAGAAAACATTCTTTCGTTTTCTCCGTTCTCTGAAATCATTATTTTTAGGTGATTTCAAAACGTTCACCACCACCAATGGCTTTTATCTAATCCTCATGAACCAGCTGGTGAACTTGCCAACTATTTTTCTATTCAGAGTAACTTGAGCAGTTGGTGCAACTCATTATCCGTGTCCCTGACCAGCCTTGGTGATGAACCCAATATAATTGATCTTTTTTTAACCTCTTATCCTTCTTCTTATGC
>SEYY01023160.1:7500-17500 GCA_009176605.1 Armadillidium nasatum | reverse complement strand
GACCCTAGGTATAATCTATGTAGAACAGCCACTCTCCTCGAATAGGGCAATGCCCCTGAGATGTGAACTATTTGTTAATAAGACCCATTTTCACAAGTATAGTGGATTTATGCTGGCCCCTAATCTTTTCCCGCCATATATATATATATATATATATATATATATATATATATATATATATATATATATATATATATATATATATATATATATATATATATATATATATATATATATATATATATATATATATATATATATTCAAAGAGCTGATAATGCAAAGACCAATTTTAATTAAACCAATCTTATTTTACATTTGGTTTTTAAAAAGAGAATCCTTAAAAAGAGAGAAACCAAATATCGCGTTTCATAATTCGTAAAGGATACACCAAACAACAATAGACACATATATCAAAAACTTATTAATTTTCGAGTTGTTTTAGACTTATTAATTACAATGAATCACAAGTGAGGTAAGATATACAGAGCAGGTATATAATATAGTTTAACTTATGAAGGCTATTATGAAAACTTAATAACAGAAGTTTAAATTTAGGAGTTTATTTACAGATATATATATATATATATATATATATATATATATATATATATATATATATATATATATATATATATATATATATATATATATATATATATATATATATATATATATATATATATATATATCTGGTGTGTAAAGGTCAGAGGCACATTGGTTACAACCATAGTTGGTAAGAAATAGAGAGGTGAGTCAAATTAAAAGCTGACATGTCCAGATACAAGGAGTTTAAAAGTGTGCAAGATTAAGAGAATGGATAATAGGAGTTAGGAGAATGGATAATAGGAGTGTGTTTAAGACTTTACCAACTGAGTACACATAACATTGAGTAAAGTAGTTAAGTCTGGGGTTAGTGAGGTAGACAGAGAAATGAAGTGACAACGTGAAAAGACGTGTTGTACAAGAATTTTTCAAGGAGGAGGTATGCGACTAGAGAGTTCAGAAGAGTAGTGTCCCTTATAATAGAGAGAGAGAGGAAAAAATTCAAAGAGCAGAAAGAAATAGAAGAGAGTTTGGAAGAGAGAAATAGTTGGTAAGATAGAAAGCCCTAAATTTCACCTTTTAAAGGAGAGCTGAATGAGTTGAACCACATCACATGTGCAATGTGTACTCCAATAAAGGGCGAACAACGCCACTGTACAGGAAAAGCAGTTGGAGTGGCGTGAAGAAATTTGAAGGTCTTCTCAGAACATAAAACCTCTTAGAAGTTTGCTTAGTAAGAGAAAAATGTAATCTTTCCACGAAAGATAACGAGAAAAAGAAGCATCAATAATATTAATTATTGGTATGAGTTGAGTATTTTTGAAGAAGATATTATAGTTCAGTGGAAGATTATGTCAAGTGGAAACATGAATTAACTGAGTTTCTGAGACATTGAAAACAACTGTTGTTAAGCCTCAATTATTGAGATAAAAAAAGATCACTAGAAAAGCATTGACTAGCTGTTGTCGAGTGAGACATCCGTCGAATTCAAAGGATAAATGAAAGGTAGAGTTGTCGGCAAAAGAATAGATAGAAGTAGATGTAACGGATAAAAGATCATTAATGAAAAGGAGAATAAGAAGACCACTATTGAAAGTTTTAAAGAATGAACATTGAACAACAGCACGACTGGAAAGGAAACCTGAGAGAAAGACACACACACACACACACACACACACACACACACACACAAAAGTATACATACAGAAAGAAGGAAACTGAGAAACAAAGCTTTGTGCCAGACTCTATCGAAAGCTTTCGATATATCGAGCACTAGAGAAAAAAAAATCACCGAAATACCGAAAGAAAAGATGATATGAATCAGAGATAAATGAAAAAGAAATCACAAGTGGAGGGCTTCTTGTGGGAACCATGATTTCAATCCAAGATAAGATTAGATTATTTATGATGTTTCCAGATTTTTCGCTGATCAACTAATTTTCATTTTCGGAAACTAAGTTAACAGAGCGAACGACCTTAATTATTTTTCGCGTGATCGATCATATTCACCATTCAGCCTCTTAGTTCGCGAAAACTGTTCGTATTATGCTGCCTTTTTTATTTAAACCCTCAACCATGTATTGGATTGACTGTTTTCGCTCTCGCTTTGGTTGGGTGTACCTTAATTTCTGAAGTACTTAATCTATTTTGGTTATTTATCTCCTAACTCTACTAGGATTACCCTTAAATTCTTCAACTAACTAATCGCATTTTCAATTTTTCCTTTCTAGAAGAAGCGTTTGTAAGAAATATTTTCTACATAGTGAAATATTTTCCCTTTTATATATGTTGCTCTATGTTTGTTTGTTTGTTTGATTGCTTGTTTGTGTGAAGAGTTAAATCACATTGGAATTGAGCTGTATCACGGCTTCACTAAGTACACTTTTACGGTGTGTCAAGTTT
This sequence comes from Armadillidium nasatum, assembly GCA_009176605.1. NCBI lineage: Eukaryota > Metazoa > Arthropoda > Malacostraca > Isopoda > Armadillidiidae > Armadillidium > Armadillidium nasatum. The sequence continues at coordinate 15,054 of SEYY01023160.1, read as the reverse complement.
CTCCTCACAGAACTACTTTCTTAAAGATATTAAAAGTCTGAGACACAAACTACAAATTCAGTGTTCCAAAAAGGCAGAATAAAAATTTTAAAATAAAATTTTACCTTTCAACGAAGACTCCCTTCAAAAAGAATTTCTCCTCTAAAAATTTTCTTCCATGAAACCTGTTAAAGAATCGAATCTGGAACTTTCACAACGCAAACCAATTCCTCCTTTCTTTAAGTCAGGATGCTTTATTTTCTTCTACAGTATAAATTACCTTGATAGCCATAGTTAGCTTGTTACACATTTTCAGTTATTCAACTACTTTAAAAGTTTTAAAGAAACTTTAGCTGACACAACTCATCCTCCCATAATAATAATAATAATAATAATAATAATAATAATAATAATAATAATAATAATAATAATAATAATAATAATAATAATAATAATAATAATAATAATAATAATAATAATAATAATAATAATAATAATGATAATAATAATAAAAATAATAATAATATTAAAGATGATAATACTATTAATGTTATTACTGCGACTTCTATTTCTACTAATAAATAATAATAATAATCATAACAATAAAAATAATAATGCAGATTATGACGATACTACTGCTATGCTATTACTATCAATAATAATAATGATAATAATAAATAGTAATCATAAAAATAATAATGTCGATGATGATGATACTGCCACTACTACCATAATAATAATAATAATAATAATAATAATAATAATAATAATAATAATAATAATAATAATAATAATAATAATATAATAATAAACAATAATAATAATGATAATAATAATAGCAATAATAATAATAATAATAATAATAATAATAATAATAATAATAATAATAATAATAATAATAATAATAATAATAATAATAATAATAATAATAATAATAATAATAATAATAATAATAAATAATAATAATAATAATAATAATAATAATAATAATAATTTTAGGTTTCAGTGCTATACATTAAAATTCTATGGACTTTAAATCAAATATTTTATTTATTTATTTATTTATTATTTTTTTTTTTTTTTTTTTTAGAAAAAAAATATAACTAATTCTTAATATTCATTTTGATTTAAATTTTATTCACTTTTATCTTTTCCTTCCCATTTTAATTTATGTTTCATTTTATTATCTTTTTTTTGTTTCCCCAAAAAAAATAAATTAAAAATAAATAAATAAATAAATAAAATAAATAAATGGGACGAAAAAAAAGTAAATTAAATATAAGAAAAATATTTCATCACTCAGAAATGAAAGATTATTTTGTTATATATATATATATTATATATATATATATATATATATATATATATATATATATATATATATATATATATATAATATATATATATATATATATATATATATATATATATATATATATATATATATATATATATATCCTCTGGTGGGCAAAGGCCAGAGGCCTACCGATTTCTACCAGAGTTTGGAAAATACCAGAAATCTGGTGGTTAATAGGGAAAATGTCACAATACACGGCGTTTAAAAGTATGCAAGTCAAAGGAAGTCGGGTAAACAGATAAAGAGTATATGCTCCAAACTTTAACAGTTGAGTACATGTAAGATTGAGCATAGCAATTAAGTTTGGGGTAGGAGAGTTGGACAGAGAAAGGATGAGACTGTGTAGAAAGTCCTGTCGCACGAGCTCTTCTCGGTGCAGGAGGCATGCTACCTTAGAGTTCTGAACTACAGTGTCTCTTTTAATGGCAATGGTATAAAGAGAATGACGCAACTATTCGACGGGCAGAAAGAGACTGAAGAAGCTAGTAAGAGCAAAAGAGTTTGTAAGATGAAGAGTCCTAGATTCCATATTTTCGAGAAGAGCTGTATGTGTGGAGCCACCTCAGATGTGTGAGGCTTAGTCCCTTCAGAAGTGAACAAGATCAAGAAACAAGGGTGGCGCAAAAAAATTACGAAGACGCCTCAGAACACCCAGCCTCTTAGATGCTTGCTTGCTTAGAAAATAAAGTAATGTAGTCCTTCCAAGAAAGATCACGAGAAAAAAAACACCGAGAATATTGAGTCGAGATATTTTGAAGATGTCATAGTTGTGTGGAAAGTTGTGTTGATTAGAATGATGGAGGAATTGAGTTTTTGAGGCATTAAAAAATGAACATGTTTTCTCTACCTCAATTTGAAATATGAGAGTCAGATGTCAGTTACCCCAAAATAATGAAGAATGGAGTCATGAACTTAGGACTGGATAATTGATGAGGTAATTGAGAGGTCATTAATGAAAAGTAGAAAAAGTGTTGGGATAGGATTTATAGATTTTTAGATTTAAAGGAACAATTGTGACTGTCTATAACAGCTGCTATAGAATAACCTGAAAGGAAATTAGGGAGAAGTTCACAGAAACAAAGACAGATTCCGAAAGAGGGAAGTTTGAAAGTTAAAACTTTGTGTCAGACTCTACTCTTTCGATATGTCTAGCGCTACTGAGAAAGACTCACCGAAACACCGAAGAGCGGAAGACCAAGTATCAGAAAGAAGGGAAAGAAGATCACCAGTAAAGCGTTCTTTACAAGAGATATACTGGAGGTCAAAGATAAGATTAGAAGAATTGAGGTGCTTCCAAATCTTCTTGTAGAGTGTTGATTCTAAAACTTTAGAAAGAACGGAGTTTAAAGAAATAGGACGATAGCTAGTTAGATGGTTGAGAGGGGTTCCTTATTCTTCGGCATAGGTTTGAATGAGCGCACGTTTTCAGCAAGAAGGGAAGGTTGAAGTAGAGAGACAGAGACTAAATAGCTCAAAAACACAGGTTTTGGAACCGCTGGAGGAATACCATCTGGGCCAAACGCCTTCTAAGTATTAAACTCAAGGAGAGAGCAGAAATGACATCTTTAAAAGAAATTACAATATTAGGCATTAATGAGTTGGAGGGGGTTAAAGGAGGAGGAGTAGCTCCGGAATCGTCCAAGGTAGAGTTAAAGGCAAAAATTTGAATGGAGAGTTCAGCTTTAGCAAATGGTAAAATGGCAGTTGAGACATCAGAATGTACTAGAGGTGGGAAAGAGGAGGAACAATAGTTAGAGTTGACATTTTTTATGCAAAATTCCATAAAGGGTGAGAGGAAGAGGAACCAGATAGATTTTTGCATTTTCTACGGAGAAAGTGGTTTTTGGTGTCACGATAAATAGATTTTGCACGATTTCTGGATGCTTGTAAGGTTTGTTTGGTTTAGTTGAAAGGAAAAAAATGGAATGTACGCCTCAATTCCAGAGTGAATCACCTACGATATGCCCTCAGCACATTCCGAGAGACCTCTCCCACAGAGGCAGTAATCATTCCATGGAAATCAGAGAAGTACAACCGCAAGTTAGACCAATTATCAGCACCGAAGTACTTAAAAGCGGGAGCCGTTCTTGCGGAATGCTTGAAGAGAAAGAACAAGAAACGGAGATAAGATAATTGGATGAATCCAGAAGAGGAAAGAGTTTAACAGTATATGGAGAAGGATAAGAGGTTAAGAGAAGATCAAGTATGTTGGGTTCATCACCAAGAGGGTCAGGGATTCAGGTAGGGAGTTGCCCCAACTGCTCAAGATTGTTCTGGATAGAAAAGTAGTAGGGGAGGTCACCTGCTGGATCATGAGAATTAGATGAAAACCATTAGCGGTGGTGAACATTGAAATCACCTAAAATGATTTCTAAGAAAGGGTCGGTAGAATTAGGAGATAAATAGACAGAACAAATAAATGTAATAGTAGAATTACAAGAGAGTTTAAGTAGAAAAAGTAGAGAATTCAGAAGACTCCAAATTAGAGACACGAGAACAAACAACATCTTTACAAAAAAAGCACAACAAGCGTCTTTGGTTGAAAATTGAGGATAGAGGCTGTAGGAGGTAACAGAATAGCGTTTACTGTGAGCGCACTCAAGTACTTGAGTTTCGGTTAAGAACAAGAGATGAGGTTTAGGGGAAGAGAGATGGTGTTCGATAAATGGGAAATTAGAAAAAAGACCGCGAATGTTGCAGAAATTAATGAAAAAAGACCGTGCACCAAGGTAAGCCGGAAGCGAGTTCTAGGCAGCAAAATCTTCAACTTCGGAGGCAGCCAACTCCCAAGTGAAGTGATAATGGGGTGAGGAGTGGATGAAGGGTATTCTTTGGATGCCGCCACTCGAAGCATCTAAGGTTTTGTACAAATAAGAGCTTGAAAATTTGTGGAAATATTTGAAGAAATGGGATGGAGAGGCAATGGGAGCATAGACACTCCAATATCAGACGAGGGTACACTAGAGACCCTCTGAGAATTGAAACACGAAAAGGAACGAATCAAATAACAACTGAGTGAAACGGAATGGTTTAGCCCAGTGATGGCTAACTAGTGACCCTCCGGCCCCGAAGTGACCCACCACCAACTTTTTAGTGACCCACGAGAGGAGGAGGAAACTCAGGATTTTTTATTTTTTTATTTTTTTTTTAAAGAGATATTTCTCAGAAATTATGTAACACTTCCAAACGTATGACGATGTTTCAAAAACTTTCGTCCGCTCCTCAGCTAGTCTCACAATGCTTTGTTCAATTGCGGCGATAAACTTATAAAAATACCAAGTAAAATTAAATATGGAAATATTTCAGAAATAGTTTATACACCTTTGTATGTTATCTGATTGTTTTTATCTTTGCAGTTTTTCAGTTGTTAATGTTTACTCATTCTTTATGATCATGATAATTTAGTTTGCGATAATTTTGGTGCATGTATAAAATATAAATATATTAATATACTAGTAAGATATAATTATAAATATACTAATATATTAGTAAAAATATATTAGAAAGTATGTGTGTGACACATTTTCTACAATTTTTAAATGTTGTAAAAGTGACTCGGAACTACCAAAAGTTTGCCATCGCTGGGCATAGATAGCCCTTCCAATCACTCTGCGAGTTCTGTATGCCCAGTAGGGGTTACTTACATATATATATATATATATATATATATATATATATATATATATATATATATATATATATATATATATATATATATATATATATATATATATAATTCACATTCACCTTATTCATTCTCGTGATGTGGTGCCCGCCATAATTCACTCAAACACGCACGCACAAACACACACCCCTAACTCTCAATCCCCTCACCACCATCCTACATCTCACTCTGTCTTCTGGAACTCTGCTTCCTTCATCTAAACTCAAACCTCTTTCCCCCAAAATCTCCATTGCTCCATTCATCCATCTCCACTTTGCTTTCCTCTCCTTCTATCTTCCTCCACCTCAGAGATATGTACTCTTCCCACCATCTTGTCCTCATCCATTCTACACACATGTCCAAACCACCTCTGTACACTCTCCTCTGCTCTATTCACTATTCCCCTCCTCCATCCACACATCTCCCTTATTCTTTATATATATATATATATATATATATATATATATATATATATATATATATATATATATATATATATATATATATATATATATATTATATATATATATATATATATATATATATATATATAAAGTTTCTGATTTTTTTAAATGGTTTCTCTGCATTATGTTCTTCCTCTTTCCGGTCCTCCCATTTCTGTCAACAGAAAGGCAGCACATATTCTTTAAACTAAAAGTGAATTCTTCAGAAAAATATTTGTTCCTAAATACATTTTAGAAGATTCCTGTGTTATTATTCCTTATCTACCATCTACCAATTTGTTTATCTACCATCTTTCTTGCTTGAGCAGCGTGATTCATTAGCCTGTGTAGATCGAAAAGACCTTTTCAATTATTTCTAAATGTAATCTAAACTAGAAGGTATAAATTAATATTTATCCTTTTCATCTTACTTCAGGTCGCTTGTATGGCTTCAGTCAGCAAAGCTCAACTTCTCGTTCCTTAATCTCTGATTTTTGGTGGTCTTTGTTTTTTCATAAGTTCACATCTGAAAAGGCATTACCCTATTCGAAGAGAGGAACTTTTCTAGGTAGTATACACCTAGAATCCCCAAGTGGGATCGAACCGGCACCCTCAAGCACGTGAGTCAATCACTCTACCGTTTGAGCTAAGGTAAACGGCAAAAATGTTCTTCGACATTTTAAACAATCTTTTGCTTTGGCGCTGAAAATACCAAAAAACTTTTTCACAAAGCTTTGGTTTCTAAGAACTTTTTTTCATCATTCAGAGTTTGGTATATTTTTCATACATTTTCTCGTTATTTTAAATGGAACACTTTCAAACTTATTAAAATGAAATGTCGGCCTTTAACTCGGGAAAGTATTTGGTTTTCCTCAACTTTGTTTTTTTTTTTGTTGACCATACACTTTCTTCCAGTAGAAAAAAAATATAATATATATATATATATATATATATATATATATATATATATATATATATATATATATATATATATATATATATATATATATATATATATATATTATATATATGTGTGTGTGTGTGTGTGTGTGTATAGGTGTGTGTATGTGTGTGTGCATGCATATAATAATCTATATAAATATTTAGTGGCTATTAATCTTGCAATATCAGACACTCTTTTCCCATATGTTTGGTCTTTAAAATAGATGTTGTGCTCCAGCCATTCAAACGATTTTCTTCTTTATTCTTGCCTTCTTTAGTACAAAGGAAAGACTCAGTCATTCTTTTCACCTTTCTTTTTCAAAGTTTTTCTCTCTCTCTCTATCTCTCTATCTATCTCTCTGTCTGTCTCTCTATCTCTCTCTCTGTCCCTCTCTCTCTGTCTGTCTCTCTCTATCTCTCTCTGTCCCTCTCACTCTTTGTCTCTCTCTTTCTGTCTATTTCTCTGTCTATCTCTCTATCTCTCTCTCTCTCTCTCTCTCTCTCTCTCTCTCTCTCTCTCTCTCTCTCTCTCTCTCTCTCTCTCTCTCTCTCTCTCTCTCTCTCTCTCTCTCTCTCTCTCTCTTTTCAGTATCAAAAATAACCATTCAAAAGAGTTGAAGTAAATTTACAGAAATATCGATTTTGCATAAGGGAAAAACTGCTTGTTAAGTAAATGGCGTATATATATATATATATATATATATATATATATATATATATATATATAATATATATATATATATATATAATATATATATATATATATATATATATATATATATATATTATATATATATATTTTTTTTTTTTTTTTTTTTTTTTTTTTTTTTTTTTTTCTTTTTTTTTTAGTTTTTTTTTTTTTTTTTTAAATATTCCCAGGTTGTTATTCATAGATGGAAGAATTTAGGAAATTTATAGCTATTTCAGAGAAAAAAAAAAAAAATATATAAATAAATATAATATATATATATATATATATATATATATATATATATATATATATATATATATATATATATATATATTATATATATATATATATATATATATATATATATATATATATATATATATTAAAACTACTTTTATATTAAATTATATATATTTTTTTTAATCATTTCTGTAAATTGCGAAATATATTTTTAATTGTTTTTTTTTTAATATAGGAA
>SEYY01023160.1:0-2500 GCA_009176605.1 Armadillidium nasatum | reverse complement strand
ACCGCAAAATTCATATGGAAATGTCCCATTATCTTTCCTCAATTTAATTATCATATCCAAATTTGTCCTTTTCATATCAATATATATATATATATATATATATATATATTTTTATTTATATATTTATTTATATATTATATATATATATATATATAATATATATATATATATATATATATAATATATAGTCGGCTCCTGTGACAAGCGGAAGGTGGCCGTAACATGGGTTGAAACTCGAATGAACCTACTGACAGGGCTAATAACCCTTCCAGGGGGCGGATTTCACTACCTACCGTCCCATTTCTTTAACCTCCGTTCTCTCCAAAGTCTTCGAATCTATCCTTAACAGGAAGATTTGGAAACATCTTACTTATCTCTGATCGCAGATGGGTGGTGTTGAATGTTTTAGACGGCCACCATTCATCCTATAAATCTATTAATAGTGGTGTTCCTCAACACCTTTTCAGGTTTTCATTAATGACCTTCTCTCTATTACTTCTTCCACCTATGCCGATAACTATTTGTCTTCCATTTGAAAGGTTCCTCCCGGGAGGAAGGGTGGCCGGAGACTAACTCTGATTTTCCAAAAATTGGGCAAAATGGGTTCATGCCTCAAATTTTTCCATCTCTCTAGACACAATCTTCCAACAACTATATATATCTTTTCGAAAATACACAACTCAAACCTTCATCTGTCTTTTATATTCTCGGTGTTTCTTTTTCTCGTGATCTTTCTTGGAAACATCACATTACTTCTCTTTCTAAACAAGCTTCTAAGAGGATGGTGTTCTGAGGTGCCTTCAGAACTTCTCACTACCCCAGTTGCTTGCTCTTTAAAGGGGCCCTTGTTCGCCCCTGTATGGAGTACGCCTCACACAGCTGGGGTGGTTCCACTCATACAGTTCTCCTTGAAAAAGTGAAGTCTAGGGTTTTTCGTCATTTCAACTCTCCTACTCTCACTAATTCTCCCCAATTTCTATCTGCCCGTCGAATTGTTGCGTCACTTTCTCTATACTATCGGACACTGCTCTTCCGAATATCAAACGAGTGGTCAGAGAGATGGACAGAGAAAGGATGAGTCTGTATTAAAAGATAATAAGCATGAGCTTCTCCAAAGAAGGAGCTATACGAATAATTAGTTCGGAAGAGTGTTAGTGAGAGCAGGAGAGTTGAACACTCCACTCATGAGTTGAACGTGTGTTAAAAAGACTAGTAGGCGAGCTATCTTTCTCATGAGTAAATCAGTCCCCAGTTTTACTCGTCATACTTCCTGAAACACCGTTAAAGTGCTTATTACTACTAACCCGTTTACTGGGCCATTTACTCGCTTAATGTAATCCTAACTTTACTATTTCTTATCATGTCGAGGTAACACAATGTGAATATTTATGGTAAAAAGGACATATATCTTATGTTAGATTTGGTTTTGAGATCCTATGGCTTGTTTATGCAGTACACCAGGCCTAAATGATAACAGCGATTTCAAAATAGATCACAAATGATGAAGAATGGCATTAAAGAGTCCGGCCTTGGAGGTAAAAAATGCTAAAATATGAGGAGGTTTAGAAAGATAGAAAGGGTTCAGTGTAATACAAAATAAAATTAAAATAATTAAAATTAATCATAAAATAAAAATAAAATAATCTTAATTTAATTACACATTAAATTTAATTTTCTCCACGTTCTCATTAAAATAATTATTATTATTTTAAGTCAGATGTTAGAGATTGACAAGACAGTGACATCTTTTTACCGAATAATCTAAAACATTTTTCATATTTTAAGTGTTAATTGCATTGCACAATGAGTATTTCATAATACTGATGATTCTTCATAGATAAAAACAATGATGTATATTATTCTATATATTTAGATATCTTCAACATAGAAACTAAAAAAAAGACTAATTTTTCAAATTTAAAAATAGCCTGAAATAAGCCACAAACCTTTGATAGTTTAAAGGATTCAATCTCTATTTATAATCAGTATTAAAATAAACAATAGGAAGTATTTATATTATAGAAGCTGGATGATTGTCTCTGTCATGTGACAACCTATTCTCATAAGTAGCTTTAAAAAAAAATAGTCCATTTGTATCTGAATAAGAGTTTGGCCCAAACTAAATGAAATCTTCCAATTTGAATAATTCTTATTAAAAAAATATCTAATACATAAAAACAAAAAAACAAAAAAAAACAAAAGAAAAGAAAGAAAACAATCAAAGAAGATAAGAAATTAAAAATAAAATAAAAAGAAATAGAATTATATTTCCATCCACAAATTCCGATTCGGAGAAACCCGCGAAACCTCTCATTAAAAACTTATTTTAAATCCTCCATTGCAAAGAAAATCCCGAAGAAAAAAATGATGCAAAAGTTTTCCTATTCATTCCTTTTTGCAATTATAAACCTCAACCAACTGGGACAAGAATAATAAAAATAATAATAATCTTGATGAAGATGATGATGGTAATAATTATAGGAATAATAATAATAATAAT
>SEYY01023159.1:157500-160780 GCA_009176605.1 Armadillidium nasatum | reverse complement strand
CTCACTCTTGATCTACAATTCGCATATATATATATATATATATATATTATATATATATATATATATATATATATATATATATATATATATATATATATATATATATATATATATATATATATATATATATATATATATATATATATATATATATATTAGTAATGGATCGGATGTCATATTTTCTAATTTGCGGATGCGGATGCGGATGCGGATGTCGAATTTTGGAGAAGTGCGGATGCGGATGCGGATGCGGATGTTAATTTTTGAAAGTGCGGATGCGGATGCGGATGCGGATGTTGAATTTCCGAAAGTGCGGATGCGGATGCGGATGCGGATGTTGAATTTTCGAAAATGCGGATGCGGATGCGGATGTTGATTTTTGTGCGGATGTTCCGCATCCGCGCATGCGGATGCGGATATAATAATATATATATATATATATATATATATATATATATATATATATATATATATATATATATATATATATATATATATATATATATATATATATATATATATATATTATATATATATATTATATATATATATATATATATACCGAAATGGGCAGGTTTATTTAGAAACCACCATGGTTAGAAAAGAAACAAGTCTTGGTTATGCCAGGTCGGTGCAAAGATAAGGCCATTTAAAAAATGTTAAAATGTAACCATGATGGGAAACCAAGAGCAAAAACCATTACGGGTATGTCTGTAATTTACAAATATATGAACTTAGTCTTGGGTAATAGTGAGAGTACTCTCTCTACCAACTCTCCTTAGGATTGTAAAGTCGCCTTGTAAAATAGCAATATCATATAAAAATAAATAAATAAATAAATAAATAAATAAAATAATTTTTCGGAAAATAGATGCTCTATAAACTATACATTACAGTATTATATTTGGATAAATCTAGCCACATAGATTGACAAGCAAGCAACGAAGAGTTGTATGAAAATGCTTTTCATATACTAAAAATTTTTCTTCCAGATATACGAGTATATATCGTCAGTTCCATCGATTTTCACTATTAGATTTCTTTTCACAAAACAAATCTATGACAGATGGATTTAAAAACCGGTATTTATATACAATTCCTTGCAAGAGTTACTCTTTAAATAAAATATATTTGGAGAGAGTTTCGGCTTTGAAAGAAGACTGATGAAGTATCATTACGTATACTGAAAAAAGAGAACAAAAATTCAACCTTTGACATAGAATAGTGAAGGGTTTTGAAATAGACATCAATGATGCAAGATTTTTGTACAAATAAAAATACTGCGAACTCAAGAATATATTTTTAATTAAAACTATGAATAATTTTAATACATATATTGTTAAAATTTTGGATGATTTAAAAATATAATATTTTATTAAAATATTGAAAATTTAATGTTTCTTTAATTAAAAGGAGAAATAGGTCTAACCTAATGATATCCCAATTTTTTCACTCCACTACATGTTGATTGTTCTTTATGGGTGCGTTGTTCGTTCTTGTATGTAGAATGCCTAACACATCTGGGATGGTCCACTCATTCAGCCCTCCTTGAAAAGGGGGAGTCTAGGACTTTTCATCTTATCAACTCTTCCGCTCTTATTAATTCTCTCCAGTTTCTTTCCACCTGTCGAATTGTTGTGTCGTTCTCTCTATACTATCTTTATTCCAACATGCACTGCTCTTCTGAACTCTCTCGCCGCATACTTCCTCCACTGAGAAGTGCTCTTGCGACACCCCTTTCTACACAGTCTAATCCTTTCTCTGCGCAACTCTCTGACCCTAGACTTAACAACTTTGCTCAATTTTACATGTACTCAACTGGTAAATTCTGGAACACACTCCTTTTCTTCTTTTCCAACTTCCTATGACTTACACACTTTCAAACGCCGTTTATCGTTACATGTCGGCCCGTAACTTGACCAAGTTTCCGATATTTCCCCACCTCTGATGGAAATTAATAAGGCTCTGGAGTTTGTTCACTAGGATATATATATATATATATATATATATATATATATATATATATATATATATATATATATATATATATATATATATAATATATATATATATATATATATATATATATATATATATATTATATATAATATATTATATATATATATATATATCCACTCGATCTTAGAAAACGCGGCTTTTATTCCTATCAGAATAAATAATAATAATAATAATAATAATAATAATAATAATAATAATAATAATAATAATAATAATAAAATTTGAAATGCAATAAACTTCAGTCAAGAAGCCGATATCTTCTTCTGAAATTATCAGTTTTCTTTCATGTAAAATTTTGATATCGGTCTTTTTTTTTTTTTTTTTACCGATGCCGATGCTTTTAAATTTTTTTTTATATATATATCCATACCCGATATCACAAATTTTACAGATACTACTTGATTCTGATACTTGACTCCATCCCCTAATATATATATATATATATATATATATATATATATATATATATATATATATATATATATATATATATATATATATATATATATATATATATATAATATATATAAATATATATATATATATATATATATATTATATATAGGCACAAGTGTCTTTGAGGAGCAATTCTGAAACTGTAAAAAATACTAACAATTTTCAATACATTTGAGAAAAATTAAATTTACCTTAAACTTATATAATATATATATATATATATATATATATATATATATATATATATATATATATATATATATATATATATATATATATATATATATATATATATATATATATATATATATATATATATATGTGTGTGTGTGTGTGTGTGTGAGAGAGAAATTGAAAAATAAATTTTAAAGTAAATAAAATCCATTTTAATTTTTTGAAGAATTCGAACATTGTGACTCACTTCCTCATAAATCCGGATCACCATTCAAGGAAATAAAAAACTTTAAAAAAAAAAAATAACATTTTATTTGCTATTAAAAATATTTTCTTATATTATGTACTTTTTTGCAGCTTTTTACATAATGGCAAGTAATTTTTTATTTATTAATTATATTTTACAAATATATTCAGTTTACAGAAAGTTTTTAATCATGTTTATATCCATACCCAGAAAGAATATTCACCCTTTCTGAGAGAGTTTAACATAATCTTCAATCTGACCTCTAAGAAGTCTACTGAAGATCATTTTTTTTCCATTGCTAATTCTTGAATTACAAACTCCAATAATAAGTTTTTATACTGTCATCCTCCTCCTTCTAGTAATCTAGTACCTATACACTCTTTC
>SEYY01023159.1:142500-150000 GCA_009176605.1 Armadillidium nasatum | reverse complement strand
ATAAATTTATGATTGATATTAGGACGCCTTTCATGAGAAAGAGTGAATGGTGTGTGTGTTCGTTAGAGAGAGAGAGAGAGAGAGAGAGAGAGAGAGAGAGAGAGAGAGAGAGAGAGAGAGAGAGAGAGAGAGAGAGAGAGAGAGAGAGAGAGAGAGAGAGACGCCTATTTCTTGATTACATTTGAGAGGAGAAAAGAAACACCAAACCCTCTATGGGGTGTAATAAATATGTCGTTTATTTAAACCTGAAAGACCTCGATTTCTAATTTACGTGTGTGGTCTGCTGACTCTGCTCGAAATACGTCAAAAAAAGTGAAGTAAGAAAGTGTTTTCTCATAAAGATAAGTGCATACCACATACCAGAACCTAAATTTTGAAACAGTTCGTGTTAAGGTATGTTAGGTTATAGAATTCCTCTCTCTCTTTATTTATTTTTTTCCTCTCTCTCTCTCTCTCTCTCTCTCTCTCTCTCTCTCTCTTTCTCTCTATCTATTCTCTCCTTCTCTCTCTCTCTTTCCCTCCATCTCATCCTCTTTCTATCTATCTATTTCTTTGTCTCTCTCTCTCTCTCTCTCTCTCTCTCTCTCTCTCTCTCTCTCTATATATATATATAATATATATATATATATATATATATATATATATATATATATATATATATATAATATATATATATATATATATATATATATATATATATATATATATATATATATATATATATATTTAATAAAGGGAAACGTATTAAAAAGATATTTATACTGAGAGCTCTAAACAAAGTCTTGAGAGGTTTTCTTCAGAGTTAAATATACGAGAGAAAAACATTTAGCTCGGTTGCCATTTCGTCATATAAATTTAAACGTCTCAAAATGTTATCAAAGATCAGTCATAAATAAGGTTGTTCTATTGGCACTTGAAGATCTGCACTATATCTCATCATTTAATGGGCCAATAATTTCTATTCTCCATTTACAGTGACTCAAGCAAAGAAATTAAAGAACTTTATATTTTATATATATATATATATATATATATATATATATATATATATATATATATATATATATATATATATATATATATATATATATATATATATATATATATATATATATATATATATATAGGGTTAAATGTATTAAGTCTACGTTTCGGCGGTAACCTTTCCTCCTCTTCAGGACGAATATAATTTTTAATTTAAAAATATTGAGATTTTTTTAAAATAAATTTATGTAATTTTATGTAATCTTATGTAATATTAAATATTAATTATGTATAATAATAATTTAGTGTTTTTGGAAGGTTCTTTTTATAATTAAATTAAAATTTAAAAAAAAGCATATATATATAATATATTATATTATATATATATATATATATATATATATATATATATATATATATATATATATATATATATATATATATATATATATATATATATATATATATATATATATATATATATATTGCCATGTTGGAGGAGAGGGACTCTTTAGTTTAGATAGTGTCAACATAGGATCTAAATGAAGGATATGTGTTCAGCTGATGACTATTCTGGGTCAATTACTGCTAGTAAAACTTTTCAAAGAGTTGCAAACATCAATGAAATGTTCATTTGGGAATTTTCACTCTTCATCTAATCGATTATTATCACTTTCTGAGTGCTGAAAACACTGTCATTTAATATTCCCATAATATAATATTCAGTTTCGCAAACATCCGACGAATGAGGGTAGTATCAAGGAAACTGATTCCATCTGTTCAGCGCAACATCATCAAGATAGATGTGGACATCACAGTCGTAGTGGTAAGGTGCTCCATCTTTGCTGAAAGTAAAAAGTTTCTCAGTCCCAAACAGATCGCTAATGCCTGAGATAAAGGATTCATATCAAGAATGAATGATCCTCTTAAGCTTAGCGCTGCTGACTTTTCACACAACATTGTAACCTTTGGTAAATTCACATGGCGTATCTCTTTAATCCTTCTAGCGATATATGGCAACATTTTCCTCATATTGTTTTATACTTCGTTTCTACAGACAATAATTTAAATTTTAAACAAAATATCAAGCTTTTTTTTTTTTTAATTTCGGGCATAAATGGGTTAACATCTGGATTTTCATTTTCCCAGTAGCTACAAATGTGGCGGGCAATTATGTAGTTAAATCAGTTGTGGACTAATTACTCCTAATTATTAGGGAAGCAATTTGAAAGTCACGGCATTTCTCCAGTACTACTCAACAAACTTAACTCTCCTGTCGTGATCAACAACACTGCAAAAATTGTCCTAACGAATCGTTAGGAAAAGTAGCAAAAATATCACAACAAATATTTAGTTATATTCTTATTAAAATATAAATCAGTGAAGCGACATTATTGTGCTGAACATAATATTTTCTCTATTGAAAATTTTACTTGACATATTTGCCACTTGTCCCAACGATTCTCTAGGACAATTTTTGCATGGTAGCGATGAAATAAAACACTTTAATTGACTAAGCTTCAAAATGTCATCGACGCTCTCTTCTGCATTTCCAGTCTCATGAATCTCTAAGCAAACGGATTTTATTGAAGATTAATTCAAAGTTTCCATTGGCCAAACTACTTTTCTGGGACTTACGGAAGCCCGCAATCTTACGGAATGTATAGCTTGTTTAATGTACAGTCGTGAACAGAAGTTCGTTCCTATTAAGCTGGAAATAAATATTTATATAAAATAGGGATCATTTCAGATTCAGCCAATCACAGTTCAATTAAGCCCCGCTCAATGTTTTTATTTTATTTTTATTCAAAATAGAGCTTTTATGACATGATTTCCATTTTATATAAATATTTATTTCCAGCCTAATAGGAACGAACTTCTGTTCACTACTGTACGTCTTGATCAGTTCTCTATGCTTCAAATTTATCTGTAATGAGAACTGTAATTAATAGTGAACTGAATTTTTGGTTCTGTGTGAAAATTCTCTCAAAGTTTATTTTCACACAATCAGTATTTTCTTGAACATCCATTAGAGCTATAGGTCCTTATAGTGATTTTCTTTTATTCCTTCCAATTTATATAGTCTTGTATCAACCGTTAAATTTACGATTTTCTATATCTGGAAATAGAGGAACTCTGAATTTGATATCGATTTCAAAATCTAAAAGAAATAATCTTACAAAGTGTAAGTATATATATATATATATATATATATATATATATATATATATATATATATATATATATATATATATATATATATATATATATATATATATATATATATATATATAAAACTATATATAAATAAAAAAAAAAAAAATGTCCTAACGAATCGTTGGGACAAGTGGCAAAAATATCAACAGTAAAATTTTCAATAGAGAAAAGACATGTTAAGCATAAGAAAGTCGATTCACCGATTTATTTTCTAATATATATATATATATATATATATATATATATATATATATATATATATATATATATATATATATATATATATATATATATATATATATATATATATATATATATATATATATATGCGTGCGTGTGTGTGTGTGTGTGTGTGTGAGTGTGTGTGTGTGTGTGTGTGTGTGTGTGTGTGTGTGTGTGTGTGTGTGTGTGTGTGTGTGTGTGTGTGTGTGTGTGTGTAAAGGAGTTCCTTAATAGGAAGAATTATTGAAACTAAATATTAACCGAATTGGCTTTCTTGTTTAGGGATCAATTTGCACTCTTTCAAATTTTAAATGGTATTTATTCATTTCATTCTATTTTATTAGTTACCATAAAACTAAAAGCAGAACCAAACAGACTGATTCTTATAATCTACGGCACACACACACACACACACACACACACACATATATATATATATATATATATATATATATATATATATATATATATATATATATATATATATATATATATATATATATATATATATATATATATATATATATATATATATATATATATATATATATATATATATATATATATATATGTGTGTGTGTGTGTGTGTGTGTGTGTGTGTGTGTGTGTGTGTGTGTGTGTGTGTGTATATATTATATTATATTATTATATTATTATTATTTTTATTATTATTATTATTATTATTATTATTATTATTATTATTATTATTATTATTATTATTATTATTATTATTATTATTATTATTATTATTATTATTATTATTATTATTATTATTATTATTATTATTAAATCCTATTAATTCTAAGTCGCCTCCGAGTTTGTATCAATGTTATCTGAGCTTAATTTTTATCCCGTAATCGCCGCACCTGCGCTTCTTACTCCTTTTTTCCAATAGCCTTTATTGATAATTATATTTGGACTAATATAAATGATTTATATTCCTCTGCAATGATTTCTGCCGGTATCACCGATCATTTTCCTTGTTTTTCTTTAATTAAAATGAGTGCAGTTACCAAAAGTAAGATGATAAAATACAGGGTATTCAAGCGCTGCTGGCTTTAGGGCGCTAAGTTTGAGCAATATCGTCATAATTTTTATGCATTGGTGACGACACTTGTATGGAGAATTTAATACTATACATTGAAAAGACTATTGGGGAATTTTTTCCTATTAAATATAAAAAAAAGCAATTTTAAATATGATAAGAGTCTTTGGGTAAACTCTGATTTATTACAATGTATTAAGGAAAAACTATTATATGTACTTTCACTGTGCAGATCTGGATTTATGCCATTCTCTAAATTCAAACGTTATAGGAATATTCTGACATTGGCCCTTCGATTAGCCAAAAAAAAATTACCATACGAGAAAAATCGAGTCTTCGTGAGAATACAAAGGGTAAGTGGAAAATTCTGAACAATTTGATTAAACCTCCTAGATCACATGGCAAATATGAATTATTACATAATGGACACTAAAATAAGTGATCCATTCTTGTGTTTCTGCTATGTTCAGTGAATTTTTTGTTGATGTAACCAGGGTTTTATAGAATGATTTTTTAAATGATTTAGCAGGTGAGGCTATTGATAATTTGGATAATGTTTCTTACTCGTTTTTTCTATTATCCGGTAACTAGTCCTGACTCCTGAGGTGTCAAAAGCTATACTTTCGATGAAAAACGACAACTTTCGTCATTCTGCCATTCCTACACTTTTGCTCAAATCATTCTGTAATGATTTATCTTAATTGCTGACGCTGTTGTTCAATTACTCTATCGAATCTTCTATATTCTCCAACATTTTAAAAATTGCAAGAATTGTTCCTATATATATATATATATATATATATATATATATATATATATATATATATATATATATATATATATATATATATATATATATATATATATATATATATATATATATATATATATATATATATATATATATCCTCCGGTGGGCAAAGGCAGGAAGCCTACCAAATTCCACCGGAGTTGGGAAAAATCTGTCCTGGTCTATCCTATTTAAACGTGGTAACCCTAGCCTTCTTTTTAGTTATCGACCTATTTCGATTTTGTCACCATTCACAAAGGTTTTTAAAAGAATTATTTATTCTAGACTATTTAATTATTTTGATGGTTTAAATCTTTTAACTAAATTTCAATTCGGTTTTGGGAAGGAAATATCTATTGAGGGTGCGCTATTGAATTTACTCTTATGAGTTTAATGAAACATTTAAAACAAAAATTTTAGTACTGTTTTTCTAGACTATCTAAGGCTTTTGATCATAGTATTGTGCTGTTGAAACTTAAAAAGTATCGGATCAGGGGTAATTGTATCGACATTTTTAAAACTTATTTCTCCAATAGAAAACATTATGTTGAAATTAACGGATGTTCGTCAGATATAATCCCTGTTGAAATTGGTGTTCCTCAGGGTTCTGCCTTGGGTCCATTATTTTTCTTGATTTATATATCAATGATATTGTCAGAGTTATTCCACATTATAAAGTTATCCTTTATGCTGATAATGTAGTTTCATAAGACGAAAAGCCCTAGACTCCACCTTTAAGAGCTGAGCTGTATGTGTGGAACCGCTACAGAAGTGTGAAGTGTATTCCATACAGGGGAGAACTATACCCCTATAAAGAGCAAACAACTGAAGTGGCGTAAAGAAATCCCGATGGCGCCTCAGAACACCCAGCCTCTTAGAAGCCTCTTAATTTGATCCTTCCAAGAAAGGATCACGAGAAAAAGAAACACCAAGAATATTGAGGACAGATGTAGGTATGAGTCGAGTGTTTTCGAAGATGTCATAGAGGTATTGAAGGCTGTGTCGAGTAGAGAGACGGAGGAATTGAGGCATTGAAAAGACCATGTTTTTTTTTTTTGCCCCAATTTGAAATATCAAAAGATCAGAGGTCAGTTGCTTCAAGGTCACATTTCTTGCGTCAATTAACTGCAGTTGGAAGGGGTGAAAGAAAGGGCATTTTTCAGAAAGTGAAAAGAAGAAGAAGATAACAGAAGGAAGAAGATTTGGAGTACCAAATCAAGGCACAGGACAAGTGGAAATTGGGAAATTCAGGATGAAGGATAAGAATAGAGAGAATAGAAGTTTCGGTTAAGAACAAGAGAACTAGCAATTTTTTAATGTTAAAATATGTGATGTCAGTAGATTTAGTAGTGTTTACTTTACAGAATGTAATCAACAACAAATTTTAAATTTTAACTGATATTTTAGCAACTAAGCCTAACCAAACTAAGCCTAACAAAACTTACTTAATCTAAACTAATCTAACAAAGCTAATTTGAACTAACTTAACCCAACCTAACTAACTTAACTTGCTTACTAACAAAACTAAACAAGCATTTATTGACAAAATTATTCATAAATATTCGATATAAAAAGCAGACTAAGAACAAATTTTTAGACATCATATTAAAATAGCACCAAAAAAGGTTACCAAAAATTCTTTAAAATCCTTGTTAAATAGAATAAGAGTAAGAAAGGTTCCCATACAATTTTCGTTCCAATTTAAGATTTAAGTAAGATCTAAGGATAAGTAAAAGAATTCAAACAGTGGTGAAAGAAAAAGTTTTAGGTTAAAAAAATGAGTAATGAAATCAATTTAAATATATAAAAGAAATAAAATAAAATAAAGAAATTGGGGTATGGTTCATTCTGATAACAGTATTTTGTGAGAAAGGAAAAGAGAGAGAGAGAGAGAGAGAGAGAGAGAGAGAGAGAGAGAGAGAGAGAGAGAGAGAGAGAGAGAGAGAGAGAGAGAGAGAGAGAGAGAGTGGAAATGAAACAGACTGACAAACTTAGTAGGAATACGAAACAAGGGTACAATCATTTTTTAAACATATATTTTCTTAAATTTGTTTATTAAATCTGATTAAAATTTAAACAAAAATAGTAATGTTCACATTCCTACTTTTTTATAAACATAAATTATCCAAGAAAAAAAGGAGAATTATCTCATTTATTTAATGGAACAACAGAATAAAAAAGGAACCGTTATACACAACCCTAACCTGATTTATTAGGAGGGAAGGGGAAGGGGAGGGGAGGG
>SEYY01023159.1:112500-120000 GCA_009176605.1 Armadillidium nasatum | reverse complement strand
ATTATTATTATTATTATTATTATTATTATTATTATTATTATTATTATTATTATTATTATTATTATTATTATTATTATTATTATTATTATTATTATTATTATTATTATTATTATTATTATTATTATTATTAATTGCAATAAAAAAATCTAAGAAAGATTAGGGTTGGTGATTCCTGGGGTTTTATAGAGAGTCCATTGCACTAATCGATGTCCCTGTATCAGATCACTCTCAAATTCCGATTCTGAGTAGGTTAGTCAAAGGTTTCTTTGTAGTTCTGACTTTGGAAAAGGTGACTGCTTTTTTTTTTAATTTAAAAAGTTCATATCTCACGGGCATTGCCCTGTTCTTGGAGAAGAACTTTTCTAGGCATTATATAACTAATATCCCCAAGTGGGATCGAACCGCCGCCCTCGAGCACGTGAGTGAATTACTCTACCGTTTGAGTCACGGTAGACGGCAAGATAGAATTGGAAAGTATTGGAAAGAATGTACAAATTCTTAAGTTTTAATATAGTTAAACTTGTGAAAAGTGGAGTTGTATGATCATTACAATAATGAGACGTCGAATATATACGTATTTTCTTTTCTGCATAGTAACCAGAAGCTGTTATAAGTACACATTGGCACAATACCATTTAGACAAACAATTAAGTACGTGAGGATATACAGGTAGATTACACTTAACAGTAAAGTTTTTTTTTAAAGATAGTTTTCGGAACATCGTCTAATTCTTATTATTTTTGGTACGAGATATCTTGTTAACATATTTTTGATGAGTTTTTCGAAATGGAGTTTATTGTTACGGATAAAGGGTTAATAAATTAACAGACGTAGATCGATTTATCATTACACCTTTTGCCATAATATTAAATTTAACCGAGTATTTTGATTTGTTATTATTACCTGGGAGATGGAGACGTTATTATTATTATTATTATTATTATTATTATTATTATTATTATTATTATTATTATTATTATTATTATTATTATTATTATTATTATTAATATTATTATTATAATTAATTTCACTATAATAATAATAATGGTAATAATTAATAATTTTTATAAATTAATAATAATAATAATAATAATAATAATAATAATAATAATAATAATAATAATAATAATAATAATAATAATAATAATAATAATAGCAATAATTCTTCTTCTTCTTCTTCTTCTTCTTCTTCTTCTTCTTATTATTATTATTATTATTACTATTATTATTATTATTATTATTATTATTATTATTATTATTATTATTATTATTATTATTATTATTATTATTATTATTATTATTTTTACAACTAGACTTCAATTCGATGCTTGAGGCAGATAATATCTTCAAATTTAGGATTTCATGCGGAAAAAAAAACAAGCATAAAATATAAAGTACTTCTTAAAATACTTTTTAAAGTACTTAAAATACTTTAATGTTTTCTTAATTGTCATCTTTCTTCATTCACGCTAATATAATGTAATAATAATTATTATTTTAATAGCAATAGTAGTAGTAATAGTAATAGTAATAGTAATAGTAATAGTAATAGTAATAATCAGTCAAAAAATAGCATTAGATAAATATAAATTGTTCCAGGCTGTACAAGAAGTAAATAGGTAAAAAAGTAATAATTATTAATTAACAGTTAATTAATATAAATAATTAAATTAATTATTAATTGATAATATAATATTTAAATTACCTTGGCTCAACGTCAAATTAATTAGAAGAAGAAGAAGAGCACTTCAGATCGGATATATATATATATATAATATAATATACATATATATATATATATATATATATATATATATATATATATATATATATATATATATATATATAATATATATATATATATATATATATATATATATATATATATATATATATATATATATATATATATATATATATATATATATATATATATATATATATATATATATATATATATATATATATATATATATATATATATATATATATATATATATATATATATATATATATATACTATATATATATATATATATATATATATATATATATATATATATATATATATATATATATATATATATATATATATATATATATATATATATATATATATATATATATATATATATACTATATATATATATATATATATGTCAACTCATGTATAAGTGCCCTGTTTTCTTGCTACACAATTATACACGATTGTCATAAATATTTCAGCATGAAGGAAGAAAAATAATTAAAGGTAGGCAGTAACTCAGCTGATTTCACCCCCCTCCCCCCCTTAATAAGATTTTGCCAAGAGAAAATTCTTTTAAAAATGCGCTAATACCTAAAACATTCTGACTCCGACTAAATCTCCTTATCTCTGCCTTTAACGGAAGCTTTACGTCTGCCTTCCATTTTGGAGAAACGTCTCCGGGGTATGCTAACGTTTCATTAAACTTATCATCTGACGTATCAAAAGTTTTCGCAAGTTTTTATCAAACAAAACTATAAGGAGGAGAGTCGTCGCAGCTATAAGGGAAGTTTTCCATCAGGAAAGTGTGTGTGAAACTATGTAATAAGTGTGTGAAAGAGTCTATGTTTCTTAGTATGTGTGTTTGTATATCTTCTAGGCTTTACTCGTCTCTTTCCGCTGTATACGAAGTGTTCATTACTCTCCGAAGGGCTCGTAGAGTTGATACAAAGAGAGAGAGAGAGAGAGAGAGAGAGAGAGAGAGAGAGAGAGAGAGAGAGAGAGAGAGAGAGAGAGAGAAATATATTTGAAAGGGGTTATAAGGACTGCAAAAGAGACGAGAGAGATCTCTCTTCCAACTATTTTAGGATCTGTAAAATTAGGCATTTATCAGGAAGTCATTAACGATCTTATAAATTTCATTAATAGCTTGCTAACTTACACTATATTATATATATATATATATATATATATATATATATATATATATATATATATATATATATATATATATATATATATATATATATATATATATATATATATATATATATATATATATATATATATATATATATATATATATATATAGAGAGAGAGAGAGAGAGAGAGAGAGAGAGACCTATACTTATTCTAAATGTTTGAAATGTCTCATTCAGATTATTATTACAACATTATATGAACAGTAAAATATATGTCTTATAACCCTCATACAAAGGAAATAAATAAATGAGCTTTATGCAACCTATGAATAAGGCATATTTTTGTTTGTTCTTGATATGTGGATTATAAGACTCATTTATTATGATAGTAGAGCGATGGTAGAGTCTTCTGTACATTGTATAACGGCTACACTGTTGTCAGTGGTTTCGATTCCTGGCGTGGGGAAAAAAATTTCTCTGTCAATAGTTTATATTATTAAGCAATTTTTTGAAATTATTAATTTTTAAATTATTAAATTTGAATCTTCTGTAAAAAAAAAAAAAAAAAAAAAAAAAAAAAAAAAGAGAAAAATTATATTTTATTTCAATATTTTATACTATACTTTTGCAAAGCGTATTTGAGAATGAATTTGACTATTATATGGTTCGATCCCTAGAGTAAAAATGCTATAGAGAAATTTCCTTTCTAGATTAATGGGATACAAATTCATGAATTGAAGGGAAATGACATCAAATCGAAAGGATTTTTATTTATTTTTTTAAACATTTTCTAAAAGTTTCACTCTGGGAATAGAACCTGAGAACTTAGATAACCCGATTTAATATGAAAACGTGTTCTATTCACGTTAGATCGAGTTTCAAACATGATCATGTGAATTTTTTTTTTTTTTAATTTTTTTTTTAGTTACCCAATTAGATTATGTGAATGTTTGGATATTTTGTTCATTTAATAGAACTGTAGAGTTGCAACCTTTTCATTCGTTCATAATAGTTCTATACAGAATTTTTTATATTTTTTTAAATGGTTCTCCCTCCTTCCTCTTTTCAAGAGATGAGTCGATCCCGGAAACCTCGGAACACAAAACTCACCACGGCATCGCACATTCTTATATTTATACTAGATCTTATTAATCTTATTCATGGTTTGATTTGTAAGTAAAAACTTTGTCCTTAACAAAATTATAATAGAGTATACTGTAAATTATATTAATTATAAATAATAATAATAATAATAATAATAATAAATAATAATAATAATAATAATAATAATAATAATACTATACTACTACTACTACTACTAATAATAATAATAATAATAATAAATAATAATAATAATAAAATAATAAATTTTACAAGTCAACTATTTCTATCAATTATAAAAATTTCCAACCAGTATCCAAAATTATAAATAAAATTATATAAGTTCTATTTATTAATGAACTTATATAGTCTTTACAGATTAGATAATACTGTTAAAGATAATATATGAGTAAAAATAAAATATTTACTATCGCGATTTAATTCATAAATATATTTTATGAATGAAATCTTGATAGTAAAATTTTAAATAGGAAAAAAGACATGTTAAAGATTAGAAAGTTGCTTCGCTGATTTTTATTTTACAATAAGAAAGTAACTGAAAAAAAACTTTGTTGTGATATTTTTGTCAATTGTCCCAACGATTCGTTGGGACAAATTTTAGAGTAAAACTACTTTGAAATTAGTGGTTCAAACACACATACATAAAATGAAAAAGAGCAATCGCAAGCACATATTTCATTCCAATCATTAAAAATCATTCACATTTATATAATAATATCGATATAATAACTATAATATAAACAATTATGGATAAAATATATAAATATTTTAATATTAATATCGATATAATAATATTAATATTAATATCGATATAATAACTATAATATAAACAATTATGGATAAAATATTTTAAATATTGGGAAATTGAAGGGTGTTAACGGCCACAAGAAATGAGTTAAACCCTTCAAATGTTCAAATTATATGCAAGGTCGGAAATCAGTGGCTGGTCCAAAATCAAATATACAAATACTACACTGCAAAATTTGTCCTAACGAATCGTTGGGACAAGTGTCAAAAATGTCACTGTAAAATTTTCAATAGAGAAAAGATATGTTAAGCATAAGAAAGTAGCTTCACCGATTTCTTTTCTAATAAGAAAAATAATTCAAAAAAATTTGTTGTGACATTTTTGCCACTTGTCCCAACGATTCGTTAGGACAATTTTTGCAGTTTAATGTTAAGAACGAAATATACTGTGTCTTATGGGTAGAGTGATTGAGTCAAGAAGGAAAATTTACTAGAAAATTTCCCACCTTCAATACAACAATGTCCGATTAGTGAAAATTATTATTATTATTAAAAATAATAATAATAATTTAATTTAATTAATAAAAAACCATTTCCTTTAAGTTTCCTCCCATCGCGAAATAAACATATTTCTTAATGAGAACATTATTATTATTATTATTATTATTATTATTATTATTATTATTATTATTATTATTATTATTATTATTATTATTATTATTATTATTATTATTATTATTATTATTATTATTATTATTATTATTATTATTATTATTATTATTATTATTATTATTATTATTTATTATTATTATTATTATTATTATTATTATTATTATTATTATTATTATTATTATTATTATTATTATATTATTATTATTATTATTATTATTATTAATTATTATTATTATTATTATTATTATTATTATTATTATTATTATTATTATTATTATTATTATTATTATTATTATTATTATTATTATTATTATTATTATTATTATTATTATTATTATTATTATTATTTATTATTATTATTATTATTATTATTAATAAAAATAATTATTATTATTATTATTATTATTATTATTATTATTATTATTATTATTATTATTATTATTATTATTATTATTATTAGTTATTATTTCCTTTATCATTACTACTTTTTTCATTATTATAATAATTCTTATTATTATTTTTATTTTTACTATTATTATTATACGTAGCTTTTGGCCTATATAAAACTTTGGATTTAGTTCCCGTAGAGTTGACTCGTCACAAGCTCAATTTACGGTAACTCCTTCCTCTGCTCTCAGGTTCGAGCAAACTTTTCTCGGAGATTTTAATACGTTGGGTCGTTAAAACGAGATTTGTGAAGGAGTACGACCACTTAGCTGATGATGTCTTACACTCAGTGGCATTGTGTGAAAGTTTACTCCGTTGTTATATATTTTTTTCCCTTTCTTTTTTCTTTCTTTTTCACCGTTATATAGAGGCTAAGCGGAACAAGGCTAAAGAAAATACTTTATCAAGCACGATTTTTGCTTTAAAATTTAATGTATTCAGGCAAAAGTTGGCGTGTAAATTTGGTTAGTAATTACCATATTTTTTGTTCTCGCTTTTTTTCTTCTTTTTTTTTTTTATTTAGTATTTCTATTTTAATTTACTCTCTCTTCTGAGATGCTGCAGAGATCCTGAGTGAAATGTCGTTCCTTTTAAAAAAGTTCTTTCTCATATTCAGGATAAGTTTTAATAACTTTTTAAAAAGGGTGTTCAGGATAAGTTTTAATAACTTTTTAAAAAGGGTGAATAACTCGTAAGGAGAACGTTTTATACACACTATTATATATATATATATATATATATATATATATATATATATATATATATATATATATATATATATATATATATATATATATATATATATATATATATATATATATATATATATATATATATATATATATATATATATATATATATATATATATATATATATATATATATATATATATATATATATATATATATATATATATATATATATATATATATATATATATATATATATATATATATATATATATATATATATATATATATATATATATATATATATATATATATATATATATATATATATATATATATATATATATATATATATATATATATATATATATATATATATATATATATAAGTAGGTAAGAATAATTCCACATAATCCGTGGAATAAAATTTTACAATTGCTATTGTGGAATCTAACCCGAACCTCTTAAGATAGTAAAACAATGCGCTAACCACCACACCACGACGGTACAAAAAGAATCACATTAACAGCATATATATTTTGAAATTTTATTCCACGAATTATGTGGTATATATTATACTTACGCATTTATCTGCAAGTCTTTAAGGATAGAACTGCCCGCTAACCCACACCCGTGAGCAGTCGGAGGGGTTCTTTATGACTGTAGCCATGAGCGTTGATCATAAACATTTCCAATGTGATTCCTTTTTGTACCGTCGTGGTACGGTGGTTAGCGCATTGTCTTACTATCTTAAGAGGTCAGGGTTCGAATCCTCAACAGCAATTATATATATATATATATATATATATATATATATATATATAATATATATATATATATATATATATATATATATATATATATATATATATATATATATATATATATATATATATATATATATATATAAACACCTTTCAGCAAATCTTTTCATAG
>SEYY01023159.1:100000-107500 GCA_009176605.1 Armadillidium nasatum | reverse complement strand
CGTCCATCACAACACGACGCGCCCTTTTCTTCTTTCTCTCCCTCCTTCTCTCCCCCCTCTCCCTCCCTCTTCCTAACAATATTCCCTCTCCTCTCTCTCTTTTATCATTCTTTATAGCACTCTCTCTCACTCTCTCTCTTTCTTCTTTTCTCTTTTGCCTAATGTGTCCAAGAATAAAATTTCCAAATTAAATAAAATTCATTTATTTATTTATTTAATTATTTTACTCTTAATTAGCTTTATAAGTTTTATTTAGATCTTTCTTAATATTCTTAATATCACTTTTTTGAGAAGTTGGAGTGACCTTGTTACTATTTTTTTTTAAACAAATAAATACTAACAAGAAGTTTTTAAATTTTTAATTAACTGAATTAATTCAAAATTTCAAATTAAAATTCAAAATTTTTCAATGAAACTTCATAAAACTATCTACTTTTCATTTACATTTCTTTCAATTCATTTATTTTCATTCTCTTTTCACTTTAAATTTATTTCTTTTTTAAATTTTTAATTGCAGATTGTTCCAAGAACAAAACCTTCTTAAAACATTGTTTATTTTATACTGTCTACAAACCATAACATTAATAAGAGATAGGAGAAGGCAAAACTTTTTGTTTTCCCCAATATCTAATAATTCAAGTAAGAAAATTGTTGACTTAGGTTTAGTACAATTATTGTTGCTTTAGGTCTAGTACAGTTATTGTTGCTTTAGGTCTAGTACAATTTTTGTTGCCTTAGGTTTAATATAATTATTGTTGACTTAGGTTTAGTACAATTATTGTTGCCTTAGGTTTAGTACAATTGTTGTTTCTTTAGGTTTAGTACAATTATTGTTGCTTTAGGTTTAGTACAGTTGTTGTTTCTTTAAGTTTTGTACAATTACTGTTGCTTTAGGGTTAGTAGTACAATTATTGTTGTTTGGGTTTAGTACAATTATTGTTGCCTTAGGTTTAGTGCAATTATTGTTGCACTAGGTTTAGTACAATTATTGTTGTTTTAGGTTTAATACAGCTGTTGCTACCTTAGGTTTAGTACATTTATAGTTGCCTTAGATTTAGTACAGTTATTGTTGTTTTAGATTTAGTACAATTATTGATTATCTTAGATTTAGTATATAATTATTGTTACCATGAGTTTAGTATAATTATTGTTGCCTTAGGTTTAATACAGTTATTGTTGCTTTAGGTTTAGCATAATTATTGTTGACTTAGGTTTATTACAATTATTGCCTTGGGTTTAGTACAATTATTGAAACCTTAGGTTTAGTACAATTATTGTTGCTTTCAGCTTAATACAAATATTGTTGCCTTAGGTTTAATGCAATTATTGTTGCCTTAGGTTTAGTACAATTATTGTTGCCTTAGGTTTAGTACAATTATTGTTGCCTTAGTTTTAGTACAGTAATGATCGCCTTAGGTTTAGTACAATTATTGTTGCTTTAGATTTAGTACAGTTCATATTATTATTACATCATTATTATTACTTTTTCATTTATGTTACTCGCAAACCTGATGTCCTTTTAAGGAGTTGGGAAGTTGAAATTATTTTAAAGGTTCTACTTTTAAAATGGAGATTTTTAGGTTACTTTAAATGTTTAAAACTTAACTACAGGCAAGTTGTACACTGCCGACATTTTGTCGGTGAAAACCCGACCATTTGTTTTCAAATTTACAGGAATTACAAGAAAATAAAATTTATTTTTAATTTATATTTTTATTTATTTATATATATATATATATATATATATATATATATATATATATATATATATATATATATATATATATATATATATATATATATATATATATATATATATATATATATATATATATATATATATATATATATATATATATAATATATATAATCATTGCTGGAATCCAATTCTATTCTTTTCTGAAGCCAAATTCTGTCTTTTTCCTACTTTTCTTTTGTAACCAACTTCATTCGTTTTAAACTTCTCTTCTACAACCAACTTCTTTTATTTTCTACTTCCCTTCTGCAGTCAACTTCTTTTAATTTTTTAATTTTTCACTTCTCTTCTACAGCCAAATTCTTTTATTTTCTACTTCTCTTCTGCATCCAATTTCTTTAGTTTTTCACTTGTTTTTAGTTTCCAAATTTTTCATTTTTCTTCTGCAGCCAACTCCTTTTATTTTCCACTTCTCTTCTGCAACCAACTTCCTTTATTTTCTACTTCACTTCTGAAGCCAACTTCTTTCGACTGACATTTTAATAACACTGAATCCTATCCTAAATTCACTGTCACGTTTGAAAATTTTTCACCATATAGACTGCTAGTGATTCTGCATAATTATTGCTCCTTATAATTATTGTTGACTTAGGTTTAATACAATTATTGTTGGTTTAGGTTTAGTACAATTGTTGTTGCTTTAGGTTTCGTACAATTATTGTTGCTTTAGGTTTAGTACAATTATGCTGCTTTAGGTTTAGCACAATCATGGTTGCTTTAGGTTTAGTACAATTATTGTTGCTTTACACTTAGTACAATTATTGTTGTTAACCTAACGAATTTTTGTTAACTGCTTCTTTCTCCCACTACTCTGCTGCTTATTGCTCCTACTATTATCATTACTGTTCCAGATATTTGTCGATATTATTCGTATTTAAATTTGCTTAATACAATAATGAAGATATTCAATTTTGGGAGATATAGTTATACAAAGTAATTTAGCATTATATTATTATATATATATATATATATATATATATATATATATATATATATATATATATATATATATATATATATTATATATATATATATATATATAATTATATATTTATATATATGTATATATATATATATATATATATATATATATATATATATATATATATATATATATATATATATATATATATATATATATATATATATATATATATATATATATATATATATATATATATATATATATATATATATATATATTATATATATAATATATATATATATATATATATATATATATATATATATATATATATATATATATATATATATATATATATATATATATATATATATATATATATATATATATATATATATATATATATATATATATATATATATATATATATTATATATATATATATATATATATCCCTTCTTGAAAATTTAGAGTTTAATATTGTTCTCCTTACTCTCTAATACACTGCAAAAATTGTCCTAACGAATCGTTGGACAAGTGTAAAAAATGTCAGAACAAATTTTTTTCAATAATTTTCTTATAAGAAAATAAATCGGTGAAGAAACTTTCTTTTGCTTAACATGTCTTTTCTCTACTGGAAATTTTACTGCGACATTTTTGCCACTTGTCCCAACGATTCGTTAGGACAATTTGTGGAGTGTATTTATACTCTTTCGTATCGGCCTCTTCCTTCCCTTTCAGTCACCCAGCACTGGCCTCTAAAATTCTTTAGACACAAGCTTGTCCTTTTCAGGACTCGCTGACTTCCTGCATTGTATCAGAAATCAGTCCTTCGAGTAGAATTTTATGAACTTTTGTTGTTATTGCTTTTTCTAATCCTCTCTTCCTTTTGGACTTTGT
This sequence comes from Armadillidium nasatum, assembly GCA_009176605.1. Classification (NCBI taxonomy): domain Eukaryota; kingdom Metazoa; phylum Arthropoda; class Malacostraca; order Isopoda; family Armadillidiidae; genus Armadillidium; species Armadillidium nasatum. Next base: position 103,919 of record SEYY01023159.1, on the reverse strand, counting down.
TTTTATACATTCACTTCTGGTAAAGTTTGGAATACTTTCCAAACTTCTCGTTACATTTAAGTTGAATTCTTTCGAAAATAGTGGTTCGGAATTCGAGTTATCTCAGTCAGCAGGATAGCAGGACAGCAGAACAGCAGGACACAGCAGCAGGACAGCAGGACAACAGGACACCATGACACCAGGACAGTAGAACAGCAGTATCTTTTTTCAGAAGAATGGCAACGGTGTGATTCAGACTCTCTAAGCCTCCATACTCTACGTTCACACAGACACACTCATATATATATATATATATATATATATATATATATATATATATATATATATTATATATATATATATATATATATATATATATATATATATATATATATATATATATATATATATCATAAAATCTTATAAACGTTGATTTACGACAGAGAGATTTTACCTTTAAAGTTATATTATTGCATCCAAGTTATTCATATCTTTACTTTAGGAAATTCCACACAGTATACGCATCGATTTTATTATATGAATGCAACCCTAATATAAGAATGAATCACAGCTCCTTTCACACTGATTTACAAGAATTTTTTTTTTTTTTTTTTTTTTTTTTTTTTTTTTTTTTTTTTTTGTCTTTTTACAAATTTTTCTCTCTTTTCTATCCTCTTCTCTTAATATCAGTTTATATGAAGTCTGGCCCCGTCAGCAGGCCCTATCATCATATTTATGGCTACGGTATATGCCTTTATCTCGCAAAATTATTCACAATAACTCAGGACAGACTTCATTTCGCTAGTCGGAAAGCCTTCCGTCAAAAGAGATACCGCGTATTTCAGCGATCCTGTCATCCACTGAGAACTTTTAGTATTTTTTTTCTCCCCCATTTTATTTATTTATTTATCTCGTCTATGAATGCAGCGAAGTAAATATATATATGCACACACACACACCAACAGAAACGGAAAGAATAACGAGAAATGAAGTTCATATCGTTTATCCCAAACGCCGAACGAAGGAGCCAATAAATATTAAGTTATAATAAGAAATTTAATATAAATCTACGATTTTTGTATGCAGAAAGTCAAATATTTCGGAAATATATTTGAGTGAATGATCAAATTTTAATCAAAATGTATTAAGGCAACTGGAAACTTATAAAAAGGGGGTGGGGGGTGGTAAGGGGGAGGGACGAGGTTAGAAAGATGCGAAAAAAAATTAAACTATTAAATTAGAACAATACTATTCAATTATATTTATAAAATAAAAATCAATAAGATAAAAGAAATTAAAATAATTATAATATATAATTATACTAATTATATATTTCAAGATTTTACAATATTTTATAAATAATTTACAAAACAAACCAAAAAATTTAAATTATTTTGCAAATTTCATAATTATTTAATAAGTATACAAGAAAAATACTATTTATATAACCAAACAATAGTAACTCTTCGTGTTTTATTCCTTTTTTTTTTTTAATCTTTTCTTTTTTTATTTTGCTATAATGCTTGGAAGTAGGTTTCAGTGTATAACCTCATCACTAAAGTTCACCGCCAATGTCCAATGACCATAATTCATGTCCGGTATCCTTATTTTATGTCCAACTTGGACCTCCTAAAGCCATAGTGATCGGATAAGTCAGATAGGGCCCGCTGAGCGGCGAAAATGGATATCATGTTTTTCTGTTAATAGTTTGAGGGACAGGAGAAATTCGGGGGGAGGAGGTGGGGGTGAGGGAATTAATATATGAGGGGAAAGAGGTTGGAGAACTCTTAATATTCCCCCAAATGAAAGAGGAAAATTATTTAACATGGATAGATAAAAACAAAATAAGATTGAGAAAGATAATAATAATAATGACATTATTATTATTAATTGTTATTATTATTATTATTACTATTATTTTTATTATCAAAATTATTATTATTATTATTATTATTATTATTATTATTATTATTATTATTATTATTATTATTATTATTATTATTATTATTATTAAAATAAGATATTCTAGAGCATTCACTAATATTTTTTTTCCTATTACCACAATTACCATTAGTATTATTATTATTTTTATTATTATATATATTATTACTGTCATTATTATTATTGAAAATTTTTATTACTATCAGTAATATCAGTGATGTAATGTAGAGTATTTTACTATTACTGCTATTATTCTTATTTTAATATTTTCATTTTATATGCAATTATTATTATCATAACTATAAATTTGCATAATCAGAATAATAATGATGGTAATAATAAGAATAATAATAATTATTATTATTTTTATATTATATTATTTTTTATTAATAATTATTATTATTATTATTATTATTATTATTATTATTATTATTATTATTATTATTATTATTATTATTATTATTTTAGCAAATTATATCATAATTAAAGTTTCTTTGTTGCTAGCATAATAAGAATTATCATTAATATTACTAGAGTTTTGTTACTTTAGTGGTAACTTATTAAAATTTATTGTATTTTTAAATTAGGTAAAATATTATATATGTATTAAACATTGTGACTCAATGGAAACCACAGTGTTTTTCCCTAGCAGTCCATTTTCAGAGAACTGGATAGTCACAATATTATTATTATTATTATTATTATTATTATTATTATTATTATTATTATTATTATTATTATTATTATTATTATTATTATTATTGTATTTAGTAGTATAGGACTTACTGTAAAATTGAAAACCTATAAATTTACAATCTCTGAACAAAGTTTGAGAATTAAATTATTAATTATTTTATTATTATTATTATTATTATTATTATTATTTTATTATTATTTATTATTATTATTATTATTATTATTATTATTATTATTATTATTATTATTATTATTATTATTATTATTATTATTATTATTATTATTATTATTATTATTATTATTATTATTATTATTATTATTATTATTATTATTATTATTAAAGAAACAATTAAATTTTTTGAATATTTCGTTTTTGTTAAACGAAATTAAAATATTATCGCAATTTCAGGTTTTAAGTTTATTCTATTATATATATATATATATATATATATATATATATATATATATATATATATATATATATATATATATATATATATATATATATATATATATATATATATATATAGAGAGAGAGAGAGAGAGAGAGAGAGAGAGAAAGATGTAAAAATTAAGCATGAAAATATGGAGATGACCGATTCCTGCCAAATATAAAATTCTCAAATTGAACCATCTGTATTGTTATATCGAAAATTAATAACTTTTATTATTATTATTATTATTATTATTATTATTATTATTATTATTATTATTATTATTATTATTATTATTATTATTATTATTATTATTATTATTATTATTATTATTATTATTATTATTATTATTATTATTATTATTATTATTATTATTATTATAATTACTATTATTATTATTATTATTATTATTAAAATAATAATCAACAATTAAGAGACAATATTATTATTATTTTTAAAATATTTTTCTCATCATTAAAAATTGTGGACTTTAATTAATACAGGCATCATGCAGAGCCTCAAAAGGATACAACGAAATGCTTTATTATTATTAGGAAAGTTTATTAATTAACATTTTATTTTAGCAGTCTTTGATGTGAACATTTTACAACTTAAAAAGATGTTTATGCATGAATATATTTCAAGTCTTGATTAATTATGAAAATAATAAAACAAGATTTTGTGTAAAAACAATTTATTTATATAAAATTATGTAATTTTTGTTTGAAATTGTATAATAAATGTAAATATTAATTTTTCTTTTTTAATATTAAAGTAAAAACTGAAGGAGTAGGAAAACGTAAGTGTCATATTTTCTTCTTTTTTTTGAACTATAAAAATGATATTTTTTATGTCACTTCTAGAAGCAA
>SEYY01023159.1:85000-90000 GCA_009176605.1 Armadillidium nasatum | reverse complement strand
AAGGGAGTGGAATGTGTGTGTGTGTGTGTGTGTGTGTGTGTGTGTGTGTGTAGTGTACGTTGTGTGTCTTGTGTTTTGTGTGTGTAGGTATGTTAGTGTATACGTTATGTTTGTGTTGTGTGTTGTCTTTTGGGTGTGTTCTCAGTTATGTGCGTGCATTGTGTGATTTGTGCAACGAGGTGTGTGTTATGTATGTGTTGTGGTTTGTTTTACGCGCAGTTTGAGTGATTATTTGTCTTTAATTTGTGCTTTGTATATTGTGTTTTGTTTGTGTTGTTTGTTGCGTGCTGTGTGCATGTGTTAAAAGTGGAGGGTTCAGAAAATGGGAAGGTGGAGAAAAATGGATGAAGATAGAACGAAGATCGAAAATAAAAGAAGACTAAAAAGAAAATATAATTAAGAAATAAAATTATTTTAAAGTTTTTTAGAGTATATGAATGAACTCAAAGATCAATATTGTACAATATTGATTCTATTGGTACATAATATTGGTGATATTAGTACAAAATGTTCGGTACTACTTTTACATAAAATTGATGATAATAGTACATAATATTGGTACTATTGGTACATAATATTAATGATATTAATGCAAAATGTTGGTACGATTGGTACATAAAATTGATAATAGTACATAATATTGGCACTACTGGTACAAAATATTGATGATATTAGTGCAAAATGCTGGTACTACTGGTACATAAAATTGATGATAATGATGCATAACATAGGTACTATTGGTACATAATATTAATGATATTAGCTCAAAATGTTGGTACGACTAGTACATTACAATTGATGATAATGGTGCATAACATTGGTACTATTAATAAAAATACTTAATATTGGTGAATATTAATGCAAAATGGTACTACCGGTACATAAAATTGATAATAATGGTACATAATATTGGTACTATTGGTATATACTATATTGATAACATTTGGTACTACTGGTACATAAAATTGATGATAATGGTACATAATACTGGTACTATTTTATATAAAATTAGTGATATTCTTGCATAATTTTCATTACTATTAGTACTTCTGGTACATAAAATTAGTGATAACGGTGCATAATGTTGGTCCTATTAGAAGTATTGCCACAACCGTGACGTAACGGTAGAGCGGGAGAGGTTGATTCACGTAATTAAAGATACTGGTTCGATCCCTTAGGAAGGAACTTCCTAGAATATTCCCCACCTTCGAATAGGGCAAAGCCCTTGAGTTATGAACTTTTATATACAAAAATAATATTAGTACTATTGGTACATAATAATGGTACCAAAATTGATACTATTGGTTTAAATGGTAAAAGTATTAATGTTATTTGCACATATTATTGGTACTATTTGTATATATTATTGGAACTATTTGTATGTATATTTGGTATTATTGGTACAAAATTTTGGTACAATTAGTACAAAAATTGATGCTAATGGTGCAATTATTAAAAGTATTGATGCTATTCGGACATATTTTGGGCACTTTTGTACATAATATTGTACCATTTGTATGTAATATTTGGTACTATTCGTACGAAAAATTGATACAACTAGTACAAAAATTGATGCTAATGGTGTAATTATTAAAAGTATTGATGCTATTCGTACATATTATTGGAACTTTTCTATATATAATATTGGTACTATTTCTATGCAATATTAGTACTACTGATACACAACATTGATACTATTGGTACATGATACTGGTACTATTGGAACATAATACTGGTACTATTAATAAATAAAATTTGTACTCTTAGAACAAAATACTGGTACTATTGACTCATAATATTGGTACTATCAATACAAAATATTGATACTATTTTTACATTATATTGGTACTTTATTAGGATGCAAATAATATAGAAAGAAAACAATAACAAAGAGACTGGTAAATGCAACAATATTTGTTTGATATTTTTTAAAATAAGGTAAATTTGAAACGTAAAACTAATTATGCTATATTACTACTACTACTACTACTACTACTACTACTACTACTACTACTACTAATAATAATAATAATAATAATAATAATAATAATAATAATAATAATAATAATAATAATAATAATAATAATAATAATAATAATAATAATAATAATAATAATAATAATAATAATAATAATAATAATAATAATAATAATAATGATAATGATAATAATAATGAGAATAATAATAATAATAATAATAATAATAATAATAATAATAATAATAATAATAATAATAATAATAATAATAATAATAATAATAATAATAATAATAATAATAATAATAATAATAATAATAATAATATATAATAATAATAATAATATATATATATATAATAATATTATTATTATTATTATTATTATTATTATTATTATTATTATTATTATTATTATTAATAATAGTAGTAGTAGTAGTAGTTATTTCTTGATATGTACACGAATTATATTTTTTGTTTGCAGCTATTAGGGTAATAAACGAGAATTCCTATTCAAACATCCACCCACACGGTTAAAGCAAAAAATACTGGTAGGTTGATAGTGGTGGCTAAATAAAATATATATATATATATATATATATATATATATATATATATATATATATATATATATATATATATATATATATATATATATATATATATATATATATATATATATATATATATATATATATATATATATGTGTGTGTGTGTGTGTGTGTGTGTGTGTGTGTGTGTTGGAACAATGTCTCCAATCTTTACAAATGCATGATTAAAATAGGACAGTTAGAAAACTATATTATTAATGTGTTATTTGAAAGAGTTTGTTGGCTTAGTTAAAACCTAATAATTTTTAATATATATTACTCCTAACATTTAGATGAGAAGAAGCCTTAAAACTGATTAGTACTACATATTATATTTTCTTTATGAACTTACCTTCAAATTTTTTTTTTTTTTAAAATTTTCAAGCACTTCTCACTTGCAAATCCCTATTCAAGAAAAATGAAGAAGACATTTGATGTCTACCGTGGCTCAAACGGTAGGGTGATTGACTTACGTGCTTGAGGGCGCCGGTTCGATTGCTCTTGGGAATCCTAGATATATACTACCTAGAAAGGTTCCTTTCTTCGAATAGGGCAATGCCCGTGAGATGTGAACTTTTCATTAAAAAAAAAAAATCAAAATAAAATAAAATCAAAGAAAACTTACACTTCAGCTCAAGGGAGGAAGATTACATGGTCGTAATTCCTCAAAAAGGACTGAGATGACTGGAAACAAAAGACACTTTGTGTTGAACAAGGTTTGAATTTTTACCATTCTCCTCTCAAATGTTTTTAGAAGAAACGTTACTCCTTGCTCTTGTAGGGTGCGTCCATGTAGTAGAATGGTGATTATTAACTCTCAAGAGTACCTGTAGTTGTAGTACCTACGGAAAAGAAACAGATTACCATCGTCAGAGTCAAGATGGTTAGAAAGTAAAAAAAAAGATTAAATTGAAACTGACATGTTCCTGAGACGCGGTGTTCGAAAGCGAGGGAGATTACAGAAGGATAAGGGTTCCAGATTTTTACATTAACTCTCCTCAATGGAGGTGGTTTAAGACCAGATAATTCAGAAGAACGTATTCCTTGCAACATTTTGTAACGGGGATAAGGAAAGCGATCCAACCGTCACAAGTGAGAAGTTAATAAAGTTAGCGAGACGAAAAGCTTTAGATTTCACTAGGCTTTTTCATTAATATACAAAATCAACTTTTCAATACAAAAAGTATATTCCAGAACCGAAAACTGAAAAAAATGCCATGTAAATACATATATAATATATATATATATATATATATATATATATATATATATATATATATATATATATATATATATATATATATATATATATATATATATATATATATATATATATATATATATATATATATATATATATTTTACACATCACCACTACTCACGGGCAAAACCCTATTCAAGGAGGGGGTGTAAATTTAAATATTTACACTAATTTACAAAGCTTATTCCTAAATGCATTAAATGAAGATAAAATATTACATATGAATAAGGTTTGGTTACATACTCGCAGTTACATGAAATATTTCATAGAAGAATCGAAGAAAAAAGTAGTTTCTGGAAAGTAAAGCAAGGAATCCATTCTCAGATCTCCGTTGACGCAAGTTTGTAAACAAATAGATAAAAGAAATATAAATGATATATGAAAATGGACAGTAAGAAAGACAGAGAAACTAACAGACTGCCAAAGAGGTCAAATAAATAAAGTTTTTTTTTTTTTTTGGGGGGGGGGATGAGATTATTTCAGGGATTGGCAAACTATTTCATCCCCCCCCTTAAAGGGTCCCTTAGCCTCGGCACTTACTCCCCAACCATGTGACTGATGTCCATCGCCTTTCGACCGACACATTTAATGGGCAGAACGCAGCGGTAAATCAAAGGAGAACGTCATTTTTATGAAGATGCATGTCACTGTGTCTACCGCGTCAATCCCTTAATATTATTCCCGAAACGACGATACACACAAACCTACATCACACACACAGTTCGAACCAACGCCAAAATGCTATTGTGGACATTAATAAATATTTTCATACGGATTCTAATTCCGAAATATACTGTGTTGAGTTGCGATAAAAGAATATTTAGGATTAACTCAGAATATATATATATATATATATATATATATATATATATATATATATATATATATATATATATATATATATATATATATATATATATATATATATATATATATATATATATATATATATATATATATATATATATATATATATATATATCTCTTCAACTACACGATTGCGTTTTCGAGAAGGAATTTTTAGAAATATCCCACTAAAAAAAGTAAATTTAAAAAATAAATAAATAAATAAATAAATAAAAATAAAAAACACAGTGAAAGTGAAAAAATATATTTTCACTTTTAAATTTTTGCTGATACACAGCAAAACCTAACCTTAACCTAACCTAACCTAAC
>SEYY01023159.1:72500-82500 GCA_009176605.1 Armadillidium nasatum | reverse complement strand
AATGTAACTACATGTTTATGTTTATTGCATTAAGAGCAACGATTTTTTCCTCCTCATTTACACAAGCAATAACTTTTATCATTATTACCTCATTCTCCATCTATTCCGTTCCTTTGAGTCTGACTCGTTCTTGGCTTTCTATATATATATATATAAATACATATATAGCCTTCTTCCACGTTTCGTTCCTCTCCGTCTTCCTATAGTTATTGCATCGTCTGTGCTAGTGGTATTATACTGTGTTATTGGACCACCCTCTTTTGCATACAAATGGCAACACTGTCCTGATGGACTACCGTCACTTTGTCTCATAATTTTGTTCTAAATCGCTCAGATACTTGCATGATCCTCTGAAAGAGGGCGCTCTTTCGCTACGAGAAAGATAGAGGGATGGGGGGAGGTTTAGATAACATCCCCATACTCCTTACATTTCAAACCAACACCCCCCCCCCACCCAACTCTCAATGTCTTTTTATTTTTATATTTTCTTTCTTTCTACTTTTCTTTTTCTTATGTTGAACAAGACTAAGGGAAAAAGGAATATTTGAGGATATATATCTCGGTTTTAACAGATATATGGGAATATTTTTCGGTTTAAAATGTATTTTGGGGAATGTTTTCATTGCTATTTTTTTTTTCTATCTCTTCTACAATGTCCTACATTAGCTTGATGTTTGATTGTCAATCTTAATTTCTTCTTCTTTTTATCAGACCATAGTTAACACACACACACACACACACAATATATACTATATATATATATATATATATATATATATATATATATATATATATATATATATATATATATATATATATATATATATATATATATATATATATATATATATATATATATATATATATATATATATATATATATATATATATATATATATGACTTTAATTGATAGCTAATTTTTGGAGTGACGGGAATGTCATTAAATCGATGTATAATTCTGGCTAAATGACTTGGAAAAAGGTTTGAACCGTATAGAATGATTTAAAAGTTAATGCAATGGCGTAATATAGATTGCATTTTATAGAGCTAATAGTCCTCATTGTTTATTTATATCCTTTTTTAAGTGTATAAATATTAATGTTATTTTATACGTTTGTTATTGGTCGATATATACGACATTTTTATACTGTCAGTGAATTGCATATATATATATATATATATATATATATATATATATATATATATATATATATATATATATATATATATATATATATATATATATATATATATATATATATATATATATATATATATATATATATATATATATATATATATATATATATATATATATATATATATATATATATATATATATATATATATATATATATATATATATATATATATATATATATATATATATATATATATATATATATATATATATATATATATATATATATATGATAAATTAAATTAATTAAAATGAAAAGGTGACCAAATAATTCACTTGCTCCTTAAAAAATAATTTTTCATTTTTGTTATTGTTTAATTACCTGGAATTCCGTACTCAAATGTACAGAGTTTCATACAAAACTGTTATTAGTGTATGGCTAGTCTAAGATGTTGAAATTAAGTTTTTCCTCCCTTTCCCAAAGAATACAATCTTTCTCACCTTAAAATAGCCTCTTGAGAGTGTTGTCTCCTGTTTTTAAGATAAATTCCAGCTTCATTAAGGCCTTGGTCATGAATGTAAGACATTTGAAAATAAAAATTTATTAAATAAAATTTGATACATGTTTTAATCACATTATTTAATTAACATTTTAATGACTTTGATACAAACTATAATTAGTTATTGCGGAATTTCAAAAAAAAAAATTTGAATTAAAAATGATTTAAATATTTTTAGTCACGTGATCAAGTTTTGATTACTGGAATATCGTCTTACCACCAATTTTATAGGATTATTGAAAGCGTTTGTCATGGGAGTAAATATTAATACTAGAAATTTTAACAACTCTACCCATGTAATGTAACTTCTTTTTATTTATTTATTTTTTTAATTTTTATTATTATTGTTTAATATTTTTAATTTTATTTTTTATTTTTTATTATTATTACTTAAAATTTTTTTTTAATTTTTAATTTTTTATATTAGTTTCTTAAAATTTATTTTATTTTTTTATTTATTTATTTATTTATTTATTTATTTATTTATTTTTGGCAACTTTGATTTTCAATTCATTTCTCTATTAATGACCGATGGTCCTGAGGCTTCAAAATATTGAAATGAATCACAAAGTCACAGCATTACAATAAATTTAAATTTATAACATTAAGAACTTAAAGATTTTATATCGCTAAAATTTACTTCAAAAGCTTTTGGAAAAGTGACACAAGGTAATATGTTAAATAATAATAATAAAAATGAATAAACCTTCAGAATGAATGGATAATTCATTCCTTTAAGATAGATCTTAAAGATCTTCTATATAGATCTTAATTCACTTAACGTTAGTATGAGTATATAGATTATATATACGAGTATATTGGTTATTACAGCAAGCGTCATCCTATAGACTTCAAGTGATAATATGCTTTAGTTTAAAAAGTGAAATTTAGTGTTTAACAATTTTTCCCACCGAATATAAATCTTCCTCACCTTTTGAATAAGAAAACCAGATTTTTTTCCCCATTCCTGCAAAAGGAAAAGTGCAAACAGTAAATAGCTGAAAATCTTTCCAGAAGAGAAGTCAAAACCTTTGCACATTGTACTTCAATTATTTGAAGTAAAAAAAAAAAAAAATAAAAAAAAAAAAAAATGCTAATAACCAATACCTTTTGTAAAATTAGAAGTAACTTATAAACTTGCTTTAACATAATATTAAAATAATATAGAATAATAAATAAACTTAATTGTTAACATTACTTAAAATGAAATATGTTGAAACGTTATTTAATTATATAATATATATATATATATATATATATATATATATATATATATATATATATATATATATATATATATATATATATATATATATATATATATATATATATATATATATATATATATATATATATATATATATATATATATATATTATATATATTATACTTTAAAAAAAAATTATAAATAAATAAAATATAAAATAAATAAAAAAAAAAAAAAAATTTTTTTTTTATTTATTTATTTAATTATTTATTTATTTACTAATATATTTATTTTACTATATATTTATTTAACGATAACGATATTTTAATACTGAATGAATCTTCTTACGGTATCGTATCTTATCGTAATCGTAAGTATCGGGTATCGGGTATCGGTATCAACGTATCGGTATCGGTATCGGTATATCGGTAGTATCGTATATATATATATATATATATATATATATATATATATATATATATATATATATATATATATATATATATATATATATATATATATATATATATATATATATATATATATATATATATATATATATATATATATATAACTGAAACATTTCAAAATATAGTAAGCCATAAGTTGCCTTAATTTCTATAATAAAATGTAACACAAATTTGAAATTATATTTATCCTCCAGATCGGGGGAATAAAAAGAGAAAAAATATGGCCTTAGTAAGAAACAAATTCCAATATTAAAATAAGCGTCCATTATAATATAAAAGCCAATAATATTAAATACTTTTATGTCCTTTATATATATATATATATATATATATATATATATATATATATATATATATATATATATATATATATATATATATATATATATATATATATATATATATATATATATATATATATATATATATATATATATATATATATATATATATATATATATATATATATATAGTGGTAGTAACTATGAATATAGTTATTCCCTAGCTCGTTATAGCTACCCGCAAGTGTAATAGAGTAGTCACCATATGGTGGGGTCTTTTGGTCTGCTTCTCTTTGAGACTGTTCGTCATATGAAACTCCCCAGTGGGACCCTTTGGGGTGGATGCGTAATTTCTTGTGCGGATTCGTGCCCCTCCATCCCTTTATTTCTCCTAGTAATAGGTGGGGTATTGGTCAGTGGTTAGTGGCGGCCGGTCCTATCTGTGGGGCATTGTTTATTTCTCACACTGGGGCCGGTTTATGGCATATTGGTTCTATCAACTCTGCTGTAGAGTCTCCGTGGTGGTTGGGTTGAATCCTAATCGGGTGGTGGGGTGGAGAAGAAAAGTCCGTGCTCCTCGAAGCCTCACCCTGGGTAGCGACGACCTTCACCGCGCATCTTGTAGAGTAACTAGTTTTAGGGGTCTGGCATTTCCAGTCTCCCTCCCGCGTCCCTAGCGAGACTCACCAACTCGCTGGGAATCCAGCGTAGCGGGATGCTGCTTCGATAGCGCCAACCAGCTCTCAGCCTCTCTTGTCCAATTGCTATTTTCTTTTATCACGGAGAGGGTTGCTGAATGTCGTCACTTTCTTTATAAACTAAAATATTAGTTTTGATTGTTATTACAGGTGAATAAAAATTTCATTTATTTTTCACAAAAAGAACTCAAACTGCAACTTTATCTGCACCACTAACAATAGTTTTAACAATTAAGTAAAATTTTATCTGGAATTATTATATCGAAACTTTTGGTATGAAGAAATTCAAAATTTTTTGATCTTATGAATCTGTTCACCGATTTTTTCCCCGCTTTAATTACATTTTGTAATTACATCTCCCCCGTGTATCCTTTTCTGATACCTTGAGGGTATCTCTTAACAACCCTTTTGGCTTCCTGTGATTGTGATTCCCCCGTGGTGTTTAGACTCTATATTTCTTACGGTTCTTTTAATTTTTTCTGTCTTATTTCGATAACGAAAGCAAAAAAGAACACACACACACACACACACACACACACACACACATATATATATATATATATATATATATATATATATATATATATATATATATATATATATATATATATATATATATATATATATATATATATATATATATATATATATATATAGTTTTTAACTGCTAACATAAAAATTCAGTTCTCATTAAAATAGATGATAAATGTTAAGAGAAAATAGCTTAAAAAATAATAACCAATAGAATTGATTGATAAAAGCGGTGTTTTAGGAACGATTAAATTACCTAAGCCCGCTTGCCAACTAAATGAATGACTATTTACGTTTCATTTATGATCAGAGAAATGCGTGAGGCAAATAATGTAAAACGAGATGAAACAAAGTAAATAAATAGGTCACACAATTAAAGTAAATAAAGAATTAAAAAAACAAAAATATAATATGTAAATTTAATAAATTGTTTAATTGGGCGCCATTTCCGTGTCGCTGGAAAATATTGGGGCGAAAGTTGTTTTTGAAGAATTAAATTTCACAGAAATTTGACGACGCCATGTTTCTCTCTCGTCGAAGCGGAATAATTTGTTTCTTCTCAAAATGGATGAAAATAAAGTTGACCAAAATAATCGTTATATCTTATATTAATCTTTATGTTTATTGTCGTTTGCTCTTGTTTTCTATTAATAGTGATAAAGGTGTTTAATACCTTCATAATTTGTGTTTTATACTTTCACTTCAAATAACGGAATGACGTAGTAAATTTTTGTTATGGTTAGAGAGGTGATTGAGTACTTTGTAATATTTATTTTATTATTGATAATTGTAAGGTGATTGAAGCCTTCATTCTTGTGTTTATTATAACACTGACAAAGTGTTTAAATGACTTCACAATTTGTGTTTTATATTTTCATTTGAAATAATTAAATCACGTAATAAAAATTTTTTTTTGTTACTCTTAGAGAGGTGACTTAATATTTCGTAATATTTGTTTCTTAATTTTTGTGAGGTGATTTGAGGTGATATTTCGTAATATTTTTTTCCTTAGTTTTTGTGAGGTGATTTGAGGTGATATTTCGTAATATTTATTTCCTTAGTTTTTGTGAGGTGATTTGAGGTGATATTTCGTAATATTTGTTTCCTTAGTTTTTGTGAGGTGATTTGAGGTGATATTTCGTAATATTTGTTTCCTTAGTTTTTGTGAGGTGATTTGAGGTGATATTTCGTAAAATTTGTTTCCTTAGTTTTTGTGAGGTGATTTGAGGTGATATTTCGTAAAATTTGTTTCCTTACTTTTTGTGATGTGATTTGAGGTGATGTTTCGTTTCCGTAATTTTTGTGAGGTGATTTGAGGTGATATTTCGTAATATTTGTTTCCTTAGTTTTTGTGAGGTTATTTGAGCTATTCATATCTTTCTACTAATATTGACAATGGATTTAAATTACTGCATTATTTGTTTTTTATTATTCCATTTGAAATTACTTAATCAAGAAGTAATTTTTTTTTTGTTACGATAATTGAAGTGACTGAATATACTTCGTAAAATTTATTTCATTATTCATTGTGAGGTGATTGATGAACCTCATCTTTTTGTTTAGTAATAATGACAAAATGTTCAAAATAACTTATTTTTTTAAATAAATAAATGTTATTTTTCTAAATAACTGCATCACATAATTTTTTTTTACGGATGGTGAGGTGACTGAATAGCCAACTTCGTAATATGTATTTCAAATTCCTTTTGAGGTGATTAAAGGGCCTAATATTTGTTTCTATAAATATATGGTTCAGTGTTTAAATTACCTCACAATTTATATTTCATTATTACCATTTAAAATAACTGAATCACCCGGTAATTTTTCCCTTTAGTTTGATCAATAAATACTTCATAATATTTGTTTCATTATTTCCTTTGAGGTGATGTGACTGAAGCACCTCATATTTTGTGTTAAAATCATCCCTGGAAGCATGAATGACGAGTAGCATTTTGTATCTTCTTTTTTCCGAGAT
The DNA here is from genome assembly GCA_009176605.1 of Armadillidium nasatum. Classification (NCBI taxonomy): domain Eukaryota; kingdom Metazoa; phylum Arthropoda; class Malacostraca; order Isopoda; family Armadillidiidae; genus Armadillidium; species Armadillidium nasatum. Next base: position 75,636 of record SEYY01023159.1, on the reverse strand, counting down.
AAGACAAATATTTACATACGTACGAATAACTATAACTATATAGTAGGTGGCTTTAAGTGTAAGAGTTTATTAACTTTTCTTCGTATTACTTTTAAAAAACAAAAATATTCTGTCCTCTGCTTTTCAGTAAAACCACTGATTAGCTTTCTTTTTCACTTAATTTATGAAAAAAATAAACATGAATTTAAAAAAAAAAAAATGAAAAAAGAAATCTACTCTCCTAAAATTATCAAATTTACAATACGCTTCTTTACAAATTAAGGTTAAGAGCATGGCTTGAGAAAATACTCTTGGTTGAAATTGCCATCTCATTTTCCCGCCTTTTTTTTTCGCGCCTTTTTTTTTCTTTTTATTCCTCATTTTCGTCGTAAACTTTTCAGTATTTTGCAAGAAAAGATTCCCTAATTTCCTGCGAGTCTTCCTCTTATAACTACGCGATGAATACGCATGATAAGAAATACCAACAAAAAATATTCTTACTTATGAACTTCATCCAAGGGGAACAAATTTACCTTTATTTTTTCCCCTTGATTACGAATGTCCAACCGAGTGTCAGGGACCTTTTTATCCTTCTAGGAATTCCGTTTTAGAGAATTAATGGCGCCTTTTTGGCAGATTCTTACAAGATCCCCTTTTTTATTTATATATAATTTGGTCGTATAATTGAATAGTAAATTTTAGAGAATTTTAATCACTAAAACTTTATTTTAGGTGAAAAAAAAAAAGAAATTAAAATTTTAGTGAAATTATGTAATTTAAAAAAAAAAAAAAAAAAGAGTTTTAAAAGTTAAAAAAAAAAAGAAAGAAAATAATTTTATATATTTCTTATTACGTAAATATTATTGAATGCATTTTAATTTAATTTTATTTCAGTTCGGCACGTAGACACACACACGTACACACACATATATATATATATATATATATATATATATATATATATATATATATATATATATATATATATATATATATATATATATATATATATATATATATATATATATATATATATATATATATATATATATATATATATATATATATATATATATATATATATATATATATATATATATATATATATATATATATATATATATATATATATATATATATATATATATATATATATATATATATATATATATATATATATATATATATATATATATATATATATATATATATATATATATATATATATATATATATATATATATATATATATATATATATATATATATATATATATATATATATATATATATATATATATATATATATATATATATATATATATATATATATATATATATATATATATATATATATATATATATATATATATATATATATATATATATATATATATATATATATATATATACTGTTTCATAATTATAACCTGAAGATTAGAAATGCCGTTTCCGAAACGTTAGCATTTAAATAAATATTTTTTTATCTCTTCAGAATAGTTTTTAATAATTACTTTGGTCTGTTATCTTGGTCAATATTCTTATTGAATTATTTGTGGTAAAACAAGAAAAAGGATTACTTGTTTCTATTTCTGAATGATACCGTTCAAACGTTAGCATATATATATATATATATATATATATATATATATATATATATATATATATATATATATATATATATATATATATATATATATATATATATATATATTAGGGATGGAGTGAAGTATCGGTATCGGCAAGTATCGGCATATTTTCCGATACATAGTATCGGTATCGGTATCGGCTTTTTATATAAAGTATCGGTATCGGTAAAATTTGTATAGGAGTAAAGTATCGGTTGGTATCGGTAGTAGTATCGGCATATTTTTAGGTATCGGGTATCGGTATCGGCTTCGTGGAATTTTTTGGTATCGGTATCGGTAAAAATTTTGGTATCGCTCCATTCCTAATATATATATATATATATATATATATATATATATATATATATATATATATATATATATATATATATATATATATATATATATATATATATATATATATATATATATATATATATATATTTAACAATATTTTTAATTCTAAATTTCTACATTAAAATAATTTTTGAAATAATGTTAGATTTTTGACTAAAAAATATATTCCGAGTTTAAAAATTTGGTAATGATCCTTCAAGGATTAGTATTAAGAATTAAGGATTAGTTAAATAATCTGATAATTATTTATATTTCTCCTAAAGAAATTTATTTATTTTAAAATTTATGTAAAAAGACTTTCCCAACATAAAGCTATTATGATAAAAGTATGAATTACCTAAAAATTCTGTGTGAATTTACAAAAAAAAATTATATCTAACATTCAGAAACTGTCTTGACCTTTCATTTCTTAGGTCAGTTGCATCGTCATCCTCCATGACTCTCGATACCAGAAGTCAACTGATGTCATATATCTTATCTTAACTTTTCCGGTTTCTTTCTCTTAGTGATTTTGAGGAGTTGGTGTGGTGCTGGTTGACACAAGTAAGGTATTTGACAGGACATATTCCCCATTCACTTCGTTCACTCTTTCCTACTTTTCCCTCAAATTGTTTTATGTCAGAAGTTGTCAATTGAACCATTCTTTCTTCCTTCAGTGTTAACCGTGGTGTTGCTCCATAGGATTTTGTTTTACCTATCACTCTACTTCTATTTTGCAGAAGCGAATTTCTCAGGTGTCTTTATAACTCAATTTCAATTTTTTTACACATTTTCTTTTAACACTAGACATATTTCCTTGAGGGGATGCGTAGCCTTATGAAATTTTACTCACAATCACACTCTACTTTTTTTCCTTTGCTGAAGAAAAAATACGCGACTGTTTGCCCACTTGCTTTTGTTATGCATAGAAGAGACATGTCACTCGGGTTAATTTAATCTTCATGAATTAATATCTCATTTTACACAATTCCCCACTTTAAATATTCATCTTCTTTATTTCTCTCTCTCTCTCTCTCTCTCTCTCTTTCTGTGTTTATTAGAGTCTCTATATTTATGTCTGTCTGTTTCTCTGTCACCTTCAAAATCACTTTTTAAATTTACTCTCTCATTCGACGGGTCAAACTTCTTGCTTGTAAATAAAATAATAAACAAAAATTTGACTTGGGAATCCCA
>SEYY01023159.1:50000-62500 GCA_009176605.1 Armadillidium nasatum | reverse complement strand
AAATACAAAAAATAAAAACGACACCTACAGGTCCCACCTAACCCAAATTTCTTAGGTGAGTGCGGACGCGGTTTTTAAAGAAATTGAGATTAAATTCGGAAGGAAACACAAGATGGGAGAGAGTTCCACAAAACAGGAAAGAAGGACGCACCACCTCAAAATTGATGCGCAGACAATGAACCCCTTGTGCTACGAGGACGCCGTAAAGGTGGAGGTATACGGGGGGATAGTTTCCTCGAGCATTTGTCGCTGTAGTACCTGTAGAAAAGAGACAAAGCATCATCGTCACGTCGCAAAGATAAAGAGTCAAGTAAATTAAAAAGAACGGAACAGTTTATAAGTCGTTTAGTCTTTGACTCAACCTTATCCAAAAGACGGGTGAAACCTGAGCCATCCCAGATATGAGAGCAGAACTCCATACAAGGGTGGACGAGACCCTTGTATAATTGAAGTAACTGCGATGAAGGAAAAAAAATTCTCTCAGTCTAAACAGAACTCGCAGCCTCTTTGAAGCCACCCTAGTAACCATTATGATATGAGGTTTCCAAGACATTTTTTTTGTTTATGTTTAGGCCAAGGATGTTTATATTGTCAACAGGAGAGACGGGAGAACCATCGAAAGATATAGAAAAGTAGAAGGTGTCTTTGAGAGGGAGATTTCAAGAAGTTGAGTTTTTAAAAAGTTGAATTTCACAAGGTTGAGACGACTCCACTGGGAAATTCTATCCAGATCAGCAAGAATGGAATCCGAAAGATGAAGACAAGAGGCAACTCTAGATGCAAAGGAAGGAGCAGATTTGAAATGAGTAGAAGAATGGAAGGTTGAGTCATCGGCATATGAATGGATATGGTTAGATGAACACCTGAGAAGATCGTTAATGAAAAGTAAGAATAGAGTAGGAGATAAGACAGAACCCTGAGGAACACCACTATTGACAGGAAAAGAAGAATAAGTCATTCCATCAACAACAATCGAAATGAAATGATTAGAAAGAAAACTAGAGATAAGTAAGGAAAGAGAAGGAGGAAACCCAAAGGAGGGGAGCTTGGAAAGCATTGACGCATGCCATACCCGGTCATATGCCTTAGATATGTCAAGCGCCACCATACAATTCTCCCCATGGTCCCTAAGGGCAGAAGACCTTAAATCTGTGAGGTAGGAAATTATATCACCAGTAGACCTCGAACGTCGAAAGCCATACTGATGATCAGAAAGAAGGAAAGATATTCCAGATGATCCAAGAAGTGAGAGTTGAGAAGGTTTTCAAAGATCTTAGACAGAATACAAGTGAGAGCTATAGGGCGATAGTTGGAAGGATCAGAGCGACTACCTTTCTTCGGAATAGGCTGGACCAATTCACCCTTTCAACACTGAGGGAAAGTATTAGTATTGAAGCATAGAGAGTAGGAACTTTGTATGTTAGTGCCAGCTCAGAGGCACACTACCTTAAAATTCGGGGAGGAATGGCATCCGGGCCTCTTGCCTTCATTATGTTCATAGATTTCAGAAGCCCATGCACTTGATCAAATGTAATCACAGGTAAAGGTGTGTGACATCTGAGAGGAGAAGAAGTAGGAGGAGGATTTCCGGAGTTGTTCAGGGTTGAATTAGAGGAGAACAGGAGGCCGAAGAGATTAGCCTTTTCAGTTGGAGTGTTAGCAACAGAATCATCAGAGCGAATAAGAGGAGTAAAGGAAGATTTCCAGAAGTTGTTAGAGATGTTTTTGGCAAGAGGCCAGAAAGATTTATCAGTAGGAGAGTTTAGAAGCTCAGCACACCTTCGTTTTGTGAAAGTCGGCTTTGCTCGTCGAAGAATATTCCTGCAACGATTGATAATTAGCAAGAGTGATAGGAAAAGGAGATATATATATATATATATATATATATATATATATATATATATATATATATATATATATATATATATATATATATATATATATATATATATATATATATATATATATATATATATATATATATATATATATATATATATATATATATATATATATATATATATATATATATATATATATATATATATATATATATATATATATATATATATATATATATATATATATATATATATAATATATATATATATATATATATATAATAATATTTTTTTCAGGAAGATATCACATTTGTAGAAAAATTTTCAATGGAAAACAATTATAAAATAAAAATTGTATATTTTGCTCATTGGTTTTAGTATAGCACCACGTACAGAATATATTATCAATAAAACATTTTTGAAAAAATTAAGAACATTATTTCCGTCTTAGTTGAATCATTTGACATATAATTATAGTTTTAAATAGTTCATTTCATTTACCGTATTCATATATATACATGACTTGAGCAGTCACCGTAGCGATGGCAGAGTAGCTAGCTGCAGAAGGTGCCAACTGCTTCATGGAAGCGTATGTAAATTTGAAAACAACGAAAATTGAAACATAAGGTTGTGATTGAAACTTGTTAGACAAACCTTTTAGAATCTACGGAGAAGATTAGGGTGTTGATATTTATTCATTTATTTATTATATTTCAATAAATGTACAATATGAATATAAATACTAACGTTTTAATTATATTTTTACTGTTTGTACCACCATATACGTAGCAGAATGCAGGAGATATCGCAATATTGTACAAGCCTAAGGTCTGATTTTTAGCCAAAAGAAAAATTTCTTATTTTTACTTGTTTTCAATAATGAATTATCATAAAATTATCATGGAAACTAGTACAAATGTAGTGTTCATCAGACCTCTGTTTTCTGAATTGGGCCCACTCCTGAGCCTAATGTAGGTTATATATTAATGGTTTGTGTGAAGGAAAACCAGTATAGGGTTTTGAATTTGCCGATACTAAATTGCCCTCTCCTGGAGAGTTTGGGGTGTATAAAAGTTCAGTATGACCTTGATAAATTTTTTTTGGTTGTGGTGAAAAATAACATTAATGTCAGTGCCAAAATTTGTAGGGGTCTTCATATTTAGAACTCAAGAAAGTGGCTGGAGTCTGTTGCAAAACAAAGGATTTTAAAAATGTCATAGTAGCAGTCAATATAGGAGGTATAAATAAAATGACCAATGTTAAGATGAAAACAGGGGGGTAATTTAGTTTCTTTATCTTAGGAAGGACATTGATATGCTGGAGGCAGTGCAATAGAGAATGAACTATAAAATAGGCAATGGCTGGAAAATAAGATCCTTGGGGAATGATAGAATGAATGAGAATGCTATCATTGAAACAAGTTTCTTAGAGGGAATATGAAATTACTATATCTTGTTTAAGTAATATGAATAATATAATACAGAGCTTCTCAAAGTAGAAGTTGCAAGTTTTGAAATTTTTTTCATATATATAATATATATATATATATATATATATATATATATATATATATATATATATATATATATATATATATATATATATATATATATATATATATATATATATATATATATATATATATATATATATATTACTCTTTTTAGTATATTTCATAATCCTATCAATTATTGCCATTTCTACAAGGATTATTTACATTTAGATTAAAATTAAACTAGCAGCATTACAAAGTTCAAATAATTCAATTAATGGGAAAGTTCTAGCATTGTGCTTATTATAAAATCATAAAATAAGAACAAGCTAAATATAGTATAGGATGAATAATGCTAAGAAATAGTAATAGAAGTAGCACTTGTAAGAGTTTGTATATGTTGTACTCAATTTTAAAATTCCTGAATCATTGGAGGGTAAAAATATTAATTAAAAGAAATTTAAAAACCGCAAGAAAATAAAACTTAAAATTTTTTTTATATATATATATATATATATATATATATATATATATATATATATATATATATATATATATATATATATATATATATATATATATATATATATATATATTATATAATATATATATAGAGAGAGAGAGAGAGAGAGAGAGAGAGAAAAACGTTTTGCTTAGGTTAGGAAGGTTGAAAAGATTACGTAAGGTTTGGTAGGTTAGGTTATGTTAGGTTAGGTTAGGTTAAGTTAGGTTAGGTTACGCTAAGTTGGGTTAGGTTATAAATACCTAACTTAACTAAAACTAACCTACCTTTAACCCCAAACCTAATAACGTAATCTAAAGTAACCTAACCTAACCTAACCTAAAACCTAACCTACCAAACCTTACGTAATAACTTTCCTAACCTAAGCAAAACGTCTCTCTCTCTCTATATATATATATATATATATATATAATATATATATATATATATATATATATATTATATATATTATATATATATATATATAATATATATATATATATATATAATATATATAAAATATAATAAAAATAAAATAATAATTAAAGTTTCTAAGCTTCACTTCTGCTGCGGTGGCGTTAATACGTAAGTAAGAAATTAAAATTTTTAAATAAATAAATTAATATACAATAAGTGATTGTGAGAAGTATTTCTCTCTTAATTAAAGTATACTGATAATGTAATTATTGCATTTCTTTGTAAAAATATTTGGATGTCAGAGCCTCTACATAATTGTTTTAAGATTTTAAGATCCTGTTCTAAAGGTTTATCATATTCTTGTTGTTTCAGTTCTGTTGAGTGTGTCTCATATATTTTATTTTGGGCTTGACAAAAATTTCATCTGAATTGACTGCACGGATTGACTGCAACTTAACAACAGTTTCATACTGTCATAATCTGGAAAGTAGCAGTATACTGATAATTATTAGAGTTGAATATGAACTGACAATAACAATATAGTACTCAGCAGTATTTATATTCCTTAGCAATATTGCTAGAATTAGATTTATTAAACCTTTTTATGTACAAGAAGCATTAGAACATAAGAATTTAAAAATAGTGAAAAATAACACTAATTATACTGTATTAAAAGGAATAAAATTTTCTAATATTTTAGAAAAGATTTCCATCTTTAAAACCCAGTTCAGCCTACTGATGTTGAAATGGTATTTGTCATATTTTCATATACTCTTCATAGTTTCACAATTTTTTTCAGAGTATGATACTAGTTACAATTTTAATATTCAGGTTGGTATACAGTGTATTGGCTTTCTAGATTATTGGAAATCCAACCAGCCAAAACTTTTAAAACTTTTTTTTTTTTTTTTTTTCTTTCTTTAGGCAGATGATTAATATGAAAGGAATGCTACAGTATTTAGCATTACAGGGTGGACTGTTGATTAACTTTTTAAAGTTATTGTTTCCCCAAAATTTTTTATAAATCCTATTTACTTGTTTAAACCCTGTGCTCTGTATAAGTACTCATATAATGGTATGCATTTGTCAAATTTAAAACATTAAATCTTTTTTTTTTTCAATCAGTAACTAATATTGTTAAGTGTATGTAATTAATATCCATAAGTGTTATAGAATTCACTGACCACATGAAAATAAAAATATTTCTTTAATTATTTTGAGTAGTTTAATATGAAGGAAATTTTGGGATCGGATAAATAAAGTGGATGATATTTCGCAGATAAAGAAATTCATATGCAAGAGAAAATTTGGTTATGCATTGTCATACACCCCTTCAATAGAGTTAGAAAAGAAGAAAGTATTTAATTTTTATCAATAATTCCTACTGTAGGATAACTATGACTTAGCAGATGGAAGGTTAAGTTTTAAGAATATTCAATAAATGTGCATTGTTATTATTATTATTTTTATTATATTATTATTATTACATCAATTTCAGAATTTAAATGATTAAACTTCTTAATCAATATGTATTTTAATGAGGAACATTCGGATTCAGATGATGATTGGATTTTTAACTCCATTCAGAAGTAAAGTATTGTTTATATTTATTTTAAATACTGAAAAAAAGTTTTTTAAAAAGTGAACATTCAATAGTATTACTTTTTTTTTAAAACTAATTTGATATTTAATACATTCTGAAATAAATTACAATAAATTAAATTTTTAATTCATTTTATTATTTCTTACATTTTTATTCATATCCTTTTTGCATGTCTAACCATAATTGTTTTTTTTTTTTTTTTGCTGTTAAATAAATTTTCTTTATGTCATGTGAAGATTATAAATATTACAGTAAATAAGATTAGAGGGTAAAAGTATAAACTGAGTGAAAATGTGGGATTAAAAGTACTATACATAATGATTATTTTTTGTCATTTTGTTTTCTCTCGTAATTTCCAACATCAAATGTTGTATAGTTTCCTCTTAAAGAAAAAGAAAATAATCGTATTTAAAAATCTTTGTTCTTTTTCCGAAAAATAAAAATCATACCTTTATTTTTGTTTGTTTGTTTATTCTTTCATATTTATTTGAATTTAAATTTTAATTATTTCGCCTCTCTCTCATTTCTGGAAGTTTCTTTTTTACTTCAGATATGATGATCTTTTGATGTTTGAATTTCAAGGAAAAGTTTCCAGTGCTACTTTTCTTTCACCAGAAATTCTTATTGCTACAAGTAAAAGTAAGATTTCAGTACTCTTTTTTTTTTTTTTTTTTTTTTTTTTTTTTTTTTTTTTTTTTTTTTTTTTTTTTTTTCTTCAAGTAAATAATCCCAAAAATATGTGCTTTTAAAATATATTAAAATATTTTTTTTTATAATTATTATTAGTTTTGAAACATGCGATGACTTTAGATATTTTATTTATAAATATTATTGTTATTAGAGAAAATTTTAAAATTAGGAAACAGGATTTTTTAATGTTTTAAATGCTTCATCTGGTAAACGTTTCCAAAAAGAATGCCTTTTTTATTTTATTTTTTATTTTTTTTTTATTTTTTATTTTTTTTTTTTCAGATACAAATGGAAGATATGAAATTTTAAAACTAGCAGTTCCAGATCGTCTGTTGGCTGTAAAAGATGCAGGACTTATCAAGAATCGAGATTTCAGTGTTTTATCCGCAGGATACTTAAAGAATGAAGCAACTTGTGTATGTATTACATCACTTTCATTACATGTTAATATCATTTTTATTATTTGTTTTCAAATTTTACTTTTAAATCTCCTCACACCTTAATATTTTTATTAACATTTCAAAGTTGCATTTGTAAGTCCAATCTTTACGTGTAAAATGGCACACTATTTTATGTTGTTAAATGATTACATATTTTTTCTTTTATGAACCCTTCAGAGATCATCAAAATTTGATTTATTTTTGACAGGTTATCTCTTCGTGTAATTTGTTGGTGACATCTGAAGAGGAGGGTATCAATTTATATAGCATTCCAAAAGAGGAGGACTCTGGTAAGTTCATGCATCCTGTTAGCTTCATAAGTGACAGCAACTCTTAGTTCTTTTGTTTGGTGCCTTAACATTACTGAAAGTAAGATGCTTTTAAAGCTTCATACATCCACTCTACACTGAGACTTAAATTTAAATAATCACTGTCATAAGCAGCAAATGTCTTGTAAGATTTTTAAAATATCTCACCCAGATGATAGTGTTATGATGGAATTTTTGAAGAAGGCTCACGATTCTCTCTTTCTTCGACTACATGACGATGGCCAATTTTTATTCAAAATTTGCTCTAGACTTCGATCACATTGTTTCACTGAAGTGATGAAGTGTAATGTCAGCAAAATTAAGCTATTTGTCGCATATTCTTTGCAGCATACTTTCACTTTTTTTTTTTCTCTTTCTTTCTTTCTTTCTTTTCAGCCATATTTTTTTTCTTAAGGTGGTTGGGTGTTTTTGACACAATGAAACAAAATGAAACTGTCTCCAAAGACCATCTCCATAATACTTTTCACAATAGTAAAATATGTATCTCCGTCCACCAATACAAGCGTCCTATATAATGTTTTTTTCTTAATGAAAAAGGGCAAATAATTTAGCAGTTACTTATTTTACCAATAAATCACTCAGCAAGCTCAGAGCATTATTCAAAATCAATTCAACATAAAAATGAACAACTTCATACTAGTTTACAAATAACAAAGTATATATTCGATCCCTAAATTTATTATCAACGATTTAGTGGTTTTTAATATCCCAAGTCAACGTAAACAAATATCGTAACATAACATGATTTTGTCAGCTTTGTGACAAAATAAAAATATTTCTCACTCCCTGACATGATCTGCAATCAAGGCACAATATTACCGTAACTTACTCTTCAAACGTTTTTAATCATCTAGATAAAAAACACATGCACACACGTCATCACGCAAAGCAGACCTATTGACTAAATAGTCAAGTATCAATAAATAACTCTTATCCTTCCAAGTTTTCAAAAATCTTATAAACGTAGATTGCTTAATCAAGCAAGTGAGAGAAGTAGGTAATGAAGATATGGTAAAAAGAATATTTGGAATTAATGAGTACTGTAAGAGAGAAATGAATTAAAGAGAAAAAATAAATTTAGTGAAAAATACGGAAGGCAAATAAATAAATAAAAAAAAAGAGCGTTAGATAAAAAAGCAAATAAGGATGTATTGTAAAAAAAAATTTCTTTTTTTCTATACATGAGGGTGAGTACCAAAAAAAAAAATCATTGGAATTAATAGAGAAACATTTAATAGAAAAATGTAGTGATGCTATTAGAAAAGACAAAGATAAATGGAGAAAAAAGTAATACATACCGAATTAGAAAATATAGATTACGAAAAGGAAAGAGAAATGAAAGTGTGAAAGTGAAGAGGAGATTTAAATGAAGAACAATGTAGGAAATGTTAAAGAATCGTAAAATTATTATTATATATATAATATATATATATATATATATATATATATATATATATATATATATATATATATATATATATATATATATATATATATATATATATATATATATATATATATATATATATATATATATATATATATATATATATATATATATATATATATATATATAATTTTTTTTCAGATTTGATCACTTATAAGTCATGTATTCGGAGATTACGTCATCCTCAGATTTGCTGTGATGGTTCTAATTTAATAAGTGGTACAAAGTTAAATAATATCAAATTTCATTGCATAGAAAATGGAAAAGAGACTCAAGATTATTCAAGTATATTTGAAGACCCCAATTTGCTAGGATCAAACTTCTTATCTTATCTGAACAGTAGTTGTAATGAATTAATTGTTGGATGTCGCGATACTGGTCTCTTACAAAATTTCGATATCAGAAGTCAAAAATCAAATTCAGTTGAATTAAATGAAAAAAATTGTAAATGGTCTTATAGTTTATCTTATAATAGACGAAACGTATGCATTGTTAATTCTTTAGGATATTTCTACTTGTTTGATACAAGAAATTTATCTAAGGAGATCAGTAAACTAAAATTTGATTATGATGTCTGTGAGGAAAATGGTATATATTTACGTATTCATTTTGATCCTTCTGATTCCTTTGTGTCCATATCTGGTTTTGATAAGTGTGTCAATGTATTTTAATGGAAATGCATCGATTGATAATTCGCCTATTTTTTGTCATGATGGTCACACCAAACACAGCCACTACATATGTGGACATATTTGGCATCCTACATTAACGAATGTGATATTTTCTTTTGATGATAATGGGACTTTACAAGCTTGGAAATTTAGATAACATTTATTTAGATTCTTAAATATTTTTGCATTTTAGTAAATATTTTTTAAAGTTATTTTTTATTACTGAATTGTTACCTTTTTGCTTATATGTAAAACATATTGTAGATATTTATATATTTTCAATTGAGCAACGCTATTTTATAACGGGTTATCATTTCTTATTCCAAGATTTTTAAAATGTGTTTATTACTACTAACCAAAGCAACTGAAGTCCTTAAAAAAAAGGTATATTTTTCATTGGTGATCATACTGTAAGGCCAAGAAACTAGAGCATTATCATTCTAGACTCTTAGGAGCTTGTTTGTTAGAGAAACCATGTTATCCTTCCAGTAAAAATATTAAGTACAGTGGAAGGTTTTGAGTTTTGTATTTTTCAAGATGTTATAGTTGTGTTCAATATTATTTAAAAGTAGATGAAGAAATTGAGGTGTTATAGTTGATGTTATAGTTGTGTTCAATATTATTTAAAAGTAGATGAAGAAATTGAGATGTCGAAAAGAACCATGTTTTCTTTGTCACAGTTAGAAAAACGAAGTTTTTTTTTTTTTCTTTTTTGCTGTGCTCAGGTTGCTTTTCGAAATAAAAACTAATTTAGTGTAGTCTTAAAAAATAAAATTAGATAGGTTATAAATTATCAGATAGATTCATTAATGAACAGAAGAAAATTAGTGAGATTAAGCAAAACTTTGAGGAGCACCATTATTAATAGATTTAAAGGATGTGCTGACCAGAAGCAAAATCGTTCATAAGTTTTAAAGCAAAAGATAGATACCGAAGGAGAAATGCTTGAAAATCAAAACTTTGCTGCCTGACTATATATTCAATCTTCATAGTAAAGATACACCGAAGAGCAGATTCCCAGAGTTAGAAAGAAGGAAAGATCCTTCGAGCGTTCCTTAAAGAAGCAAAATTGATAATCTGAGATGCTTGGAAATTAAATCTTTGATTAGGAATAGATTCGAAAACGGAAAAACAATGGTTAGAGCAGTATGACGATATAGGTCTTTAGGCATGAATGGATGATGGAAGTTGATAGGCAGAGTTCAAGCTCAGAACAAGTTTGAAAACTACAAGAATCACTCTACCTTTAGTATTTTGCGCCGAGTGAGACTAGACAATGCTTAACAGATGTGGAAAAATTCATTCTCCTATCACACTTGCTAATTTTCGTTTTACTCAGTGTTGACATAGGAATTTATTTGACTGGTTAAATGAGCATGTTTTAATTAAACTAGCATGCCAACCTCCTTGGTTCTAAGTATTTTTGGCATAATGCCAAAAATATTTCTAGCAAGTTATCTAAATGTACCTTTCCTTCTCATACTCACTGATATGGTCTATAGTTGATACTGTCCCCGCAGCTTTGACGTACTTTTTTTTTTTTTTTCTACTAAATTCTGGGAGGCTGGCATTCTGCCTCCTTACCTATCGGGCATCCGAATGCCTTTATTTAATATTACATATGATCGGATGGTAATATCTCTAAGTGTTAAAGCTAGTGGCCTGGATGGCATCCCTCTCTCTTAGGAAATTGTAAGGTAAGTTGACGAGCAGTATCTTTAAAACTAGACGAAAATCGTTTTTGGTAGTGAACATTGAATCATCCAGATTATAGCAGAAAAAGATGAGTGAATATATTCAAAATTTAATTTTGATTTAATCAAAGAATTTAGGAAAGCCAATAGAGTTTTAAAAAAAACACGCTGATTTAGTCGTAGTTTGGCAGAAGTATTAACGTTACGAGGTAGGATGTTTGGAAGACTTCAAGATGGTGGTACGTGAACGGACTGCACCACCTTGGGCATGTTAATTTGAAATTATTCTTTGCGACTCTTGTAATGACTGTTTTAGACCAGTTTTTCGTTCCAAAGTTCCATTAACAAAGAGCAATATTTAACTAGTTACCACCCTTTTATATGTTTTAAAGATATATATATATATATATATATATATATATATATATATATATATATATATATATATATATATATATATATATATATATATATATATATATATATATATATATATATATATATATATATATATATATATTCCTAAAAGGTAGCCTTCCAAGCAGTAACATTGTTTAAAACTCCCACCAAGTTTGTCAAGTACCTAAAAAGCTAAATCAAAATTAGCAAGTCATTTCACTGAATATATCTTACTTGGTATGCTGGAAGACTGGATAAATAATTCTACTAAAATGGTTAAAGAATGCAATATATAAAATATGAACACATGTGCAGGTAAATGCAAAAGGAAATAAGCTTGATAAACACTTTTAAGGCTTATTTGTAAATGTTTTGTTGTAATAGTACAATATTTTATACTACAACTAGAATTTAGTTCCATAAAATTTTCTGGTCTCAACAATATTCATAAGATTGCCAAAAAACTTCCAAACCCGAATTCTTCAGCTTTGCATACAATTAAGCTTATATAACGAGTGGAATGTAACAAAAATTAATTCTCCAAAAACTTGTATTTAACGAGTGAAATTACAAGTAATTACAAAATATTTGTATTGCCGAATCATGATGATAGGCTCTGTCAATAATAATTTATGTTTCTATCCAAATTTGGTAGCAAATTATTCGGGTTATAATTTTTCTTACAGATTTTTATTACCTGAATACCCAATTTTTACAAATTTCTCTTGTGTTCAGGTTTATTTTAATCAAGAAAAAAAAAAAAAAAATTTGAAAACGTAAATAAGAAACTTAATAAACGAAATCAGGACACTAAAATCTTTAAATCCAAATTCATAAACCAGACTTCAAAATAATTTTACACTCTGTCGCAAGTTTTATACACAGCAGCAGCAAATTTTTATACATTTAACTATATAATAACAAAATGATAAGTAATAGGAAATGAAATAATATTCTCAATATTCAATAATTCTG
>SEYY01023159.1:40000-47500 GCA_009176605.1 Armadillidium nasatum | reverse complement strand
ATCCCAGAAATTGGAGAAATGATTATTTCTATGTCAAAATTTCAGAAAACTTTCAAGTTTAAAATACTAGAATTTTGCGTGTCTGTCCATGCTCTCACATATTAAAATATTTAAAATAAGGTTCTGGAGATACTGTAAGGTGTCCCAACCGTTGTTGGCCCCAGATACGCACTTATAGATATCAAAGTACTGGTCATAAATTAATAAAATTTGTATAGGAATATCTTTAATTGGTTCATAAATTATTTGGATGATGAAGAACAACATACTGGTTATTTTCAACAAGGTCACCTGACCTTACCCCTCTGGATTTCTTCCTAAGGAACATTCTGAAAAGATATAAGTATCACAACAAGTCATATACTTTTATGCAGCTAAAAGTCAACATTCATCAGGCAATTGATACTCTGACTCCCAAAATGTTGGTGGCAACCTTCCGTAATATGGAAAAGTGTGTGCAGGCATGCTTTGATACTAATGACAATCACTTCCAACACTTGTTATGATATTAGCACTATTCTCAAATACCAAAGTTTGTTTGTGGAAAACTTTATTAACTTATGACCACTACTGTGACATCTACAAATCTATGAAAAAATATCAGGGGCTGAGAGTAAGTGGGATACCCTGTATTATACTATATGTTAAAATTACACGTATTTACTCATTTGAATAAAGAAAAAACAATTTAATTCTTCCTTATTATAAAAAATAAAAAATTTTAAAATAAACTTTTTAAAAAAAAAAAAAAAAAAAAAAAAAAAAAAAAAAAAAAATATATATATATATATATATATATATATATATATATATATATATATATTATATATATATATATATATTATATATATATATATATATATATATATATATATATATATATATTTATGAATAAGATATCGCAGTAAACTGAAAATTGAATGTTTCCATTAGGATTTCAATCATCACATATTGTAATTAAGAATGCAAATCCATCATCCTAACCATTCATGAAGGAGCTGAATGGTTAAGACAATATTTTTTTTAATCTTATTGCAAAAGGTGATTCAATATATATATATATATATATATATATATATATATATATATATATATATATATATATATATATATATATATATATATATATATATATATATATATATATATATTAATATAGATATAATATACATTAAGCATATTCAAGCAATTGATATTGCTGGTGAAAAAAAAGGGAAAAAACTTTAAGAGTATGATTCTAAAGAAATATTTTTACAAATATTAAATTATTAGTTTTATATGATTAAATTTATAGATAATACAAAAGTAAAATTAAAAATTTTTATTTTAATTTTCAAGTACCATTTACAATTAAAATGTATATTTTAAATCTACTTTTAAAAAATAATTATATTAAATTTATATTCTATAAATAAATTATTTTAATTTTAAATTTAAATATTTTTATAAAATTAGTAATTTTAAAGAATAAAATCTCTGATACTGTATAAAACTTACCTGTGGAATGTATTTGATAAGAGTTATAACTAGCTTTATATATGAAAGAAAATATAAGAAATCAATCCAAGCGATAACAGTTGTAGATCCTAAAATAAGAGCCACTATTGCCATAATAATAAATGATCCAATCAATGTTCTTCCAGTTCTAGATACTTTTTGATCACCTCGCTCATAAATAATACACTGAATCACTTGAATTATGCAAGCAAAAAAGGCATGAATAGAAAATATCACATCATTTAATTGAACAGGATTAACACCATAAGGATGTCGTTTAAAGTATTCTATTTTCACTTCAGGTATGGAGTACAGTCCAATATTGAACAGACTATAAACCAAAAACCCTAAAGTATTTAAGGCCAAAAAATCAAAATGCAAACCTATTACACTTTTTCGTCTCCAGTTTAGCATAATTTGCGGATAAAATGATATAGACCATGCAATAAAATATGTCCATCCAACTACATCACTTAAATAATCTAATCCTGATGAATAATGAACTGACATGCGAGTAAATGCACCAGAGAGATCAGTCATATTCTGAGGCATTGTTGTGTTTGCCGTCAAAAGTGCATATCCTTTCCCTTTTGCTTTTAAAGTAATATATTCCTCCTGTGTAGAATTTGCTTCATAAACTGTAAGAGTATTTGGTAAACCATTGAAAATATTATTATTTGTACTATTAAATATAAGTGTTATATTTGAAATATTAATTGGTGATATTGTGTAAGATAAATTCACACTTTCTCCAACTGATATACATATATCATGTTTCAAAATATTAACAGAAATTTTGCCAGAACTATCATTATTCACACCACTTCCGTTATCACTACTTAGTTTGTTTAAAACTGGAAAAGTTTCTTCACACTTTACAAATTGTAATTGAATCAAAAATAAAAATATTATAAAGTATTCTAAACAGAAAAAATTTCCATTATCTAAATTGTGTTTGACACGTCTTTGCTGTTTACAGATTTTGAACATTTTTTCCTCAACAATTTTCAATAACCAAGCATTGGTTTCTAGAGCAGTCAGTGGCAGGGGATCAAAGTGAAGGCCTACTACATGTATGCTACTTATTCACTATCTAAGGCTACAATGATATCTCTTGGTAGTCTAATCACAAGATACCCATTGTTTAGTAATCTCGAACCCTTGTAATCTGATAAGGTTAACTTATCCATTGGTTGCGGATTATACTTCACATATTCACAAATCGAAACAAGTTAAAAAAAAAAAGTCACATGACTAACTTGCATCGTAAGCGTTTATTGGCCGAAGTGGAATACGGATATACGATACAAATCAAAGAGATGACTCACGGGTGGGATTCATAGATGTTTGGGTCCATGACCCCTGAAATAAACCCAAATAAAATGTGAACCATGTAACATGCATTAATTAAATAGTCATTTAACATATATATATATATATATATATATATATATATATATATATATATATATATATATATATATATATATATATATATATATATATATATATATATATATATATATATATATATATATATATATATATATATATATATATATATATATATATATATATATTTATATATTTATTTTTTTTTTTTTTTTTTTGCAGTTCGCCACAACTCACGGGCAGAGCCCTTTTCGAGGGGGCATATTCTAAAGGAAGGAAACCCACCCAGACTCAAACCTAATGCACATTCCTCTAAATTAGAGACACAATAACATAATCACGACTACCTCCTTTAGCTGAAACTTGAGGATAGAGACAGTAAGAACCTGAGTTTCGGTTATTAACAAGAGGTGAGATGTAGAAGAAGAGAGGTGTTATTCAAGGAAGGGGAAATTAAAATAAAGACCTTGAATGTTGCAGAAATAATTCAAAGAAGACCGCTCACCAGGGAATACACCAACCCTATCACGGAAGGCTGCCACCTCCCAAGTGATGATGGGGTGAAGGGTCGATGAGGGGCATCGTTAGGATACCGCCCCACCAAACATCTACGAAGCAGATTTATGTTACGCCGTTTAATAATTTGTTTTTAAAAGATAATGTTGAATATGTACTTATGACTTCGTGGGGATACGTGAAGAAGCGGTAGGGATGTGTAAAAGTGAGTCACTCCAATACAAGGTCGAGAGTATGCGAGAGATACCCTCTGAGAAGTTTAACCTTGAAAAAGATAATCCATTGTAAGATATATATATATATATATATATATATATATATATATATATATATATATATATATATATATATATATATATATATATATATATATATATATATATATATATATATATATATATATATATATATTAATAAAAAAAATAAAAAAAAAAAAAAAAAAAAAAAAAAAAAAAAAAAAAAAGCTCTTATTAATAATAATAATCATAAAACCACTAAATAAAACAATAAAAATAATAAAAAGTTAAAATTAAGGGGAATTAACTAAGTGTTAAGACCTGTAAAAGCAGAAATAGGAATAAAAAATTTAAAACGCACTATATTTCAAGGAATATCCTTCTCATCAGATGCGACAAGATTAAAAGTATGTTAGTTCTTTTGTGTGTTTTTATTATTTATTCGCCTGCGCCCTTTTCTTTTTGTCTGTTCATTTGTTTGTTACATCTTCGCCTCTATATAAGCAAGCGCTCGGATTCTTTGCGTTCCTTTCTTAACTTTTCTTTTAATCTTGCCGCATCTGATGAGAAGGATAGTTCCTTGAAATATAGTGCGTTTTAAATTTTTATTCCTATTTCTGCTTTTACAGGTCTTAACACTTAGTTAATTCCCCTTAATTTTAACTTTTTATTATTTTTATTGTTTATTTATATATATATATATATATATATATATATATATATATATATATATATATATATATATATATATATATATATATATATATATATATATATATATATATATATATATATATACTTAATTTATAAATTAATCACAGTGAGGTAAGTTTAAGTTGATTTATGACATAATGGTTACAAAAAAAGATGAAAAGAACGAAATAATAAACCACTAATAAAGCTAAATCGGGCAGAGAGAATTAAGATCACGGCTATGAAGAGTTAAGTGTTTGTTTGAATACTTACTTTTCCATTATTTATCTCTTTATTAAATTATTAAAAGAAGTCTGAAACCAGTAGTCATCTTGGGACTATAGGGGACCGGTCCCCGAATCTACAAATAACTTTACGAAAGTAATAACGTCAAAAGTAGAAAATTTATTCATTAACCTTAGGTCCCAACTTAACTCTTGACTCATTTTATTTGGTTATAAATTAATAATTAATTATCATTATTTATATTTTTTATACGATACCCCGGTTTTCTTGATTAATTTTATTTTTTGGAATAGAGGACAATATCCTCTATAAGTAACCTTAATCAAAGATCATTATTACTTGAAAAGTGGAAGATTAAATACAGGAGGAAAAATAGATGATGGTAGAGAGTTCCACAGAATAGAGGTGACTGGAAAGAAGGAGGCACCACAACGGGGTTCCAGAGTTGGATTAGCTGTGGTAATAAAAATACTCATACCATAATTTTTTTATATTTTTCGTAACCATAGGGCAACAAAGTGCAGAGGAAAGCACTAGAAAAACTGAAAGAGTGAAAATTTTACCTGCCAGTTTAAATCAAACTCAATGGTTAGCATTGAAACCATGCAAGACGAAAAGCATGATATTTTAGAGCACTATACGAGAAGGACTTTTGATAGTAGATGGGAAAAGATGTTGGGTGTAGACTCTTCTGGAGAGTATACATATATATATATATATATATATATATATATATATATATATATATATATATATATATATATATATATATATATATATATATATATATATATATATATATATATATATATATATATATATATATATATATATATATAATCTTCTGGGATAGAGGATCATTGTAGAATACAATAACTGTGTTGCGGGACTGTTCGGTGCGGTGCACACTAGGGCCAGAACCAAGCACCGTCATTGAAATTATGTTGCACAGAAAACCAGCATTTCACCGCTCTAGCATCGTACCGCACTGCATTCTGTGCATCGGCCGACCCTATAAGTGAAGAATAAAATTACAGGCATAAAAGTGGAAAGAGTTTCGAAAAATATTGTTAATGAAAAGTAGGAGTGGGGAAGAATACAAGACAGAACCCACTGAAACATTATTATTGAGAGGGAAGGGAAAAAGTAACCCCATTTCCCGATAGCCACTAATATTTAATGATTTTAAAGATAACTAGATGGGAGTGTTCATTTGGAATAAAACTATGCTCCTTCAAAACCCTTGGATATTTCTAACTTCACATTCACAAAAGATTTTCCATAATCCCAAAGGGATGTTTACATCTACCTCTGATCTCATGCAAAGAGGACGGAAGGTAAGATTATTAGAATTATTCACGGTTGATTTAGGGAAACGGTGTGGACAAAGAGACTGACCATGTTTTCAGGAGTATTAGTTACATATTCAGAAGATGTGGATAAAGGAGGAAAGATTGACTTGCAGAAGTTATTAGCAATGTTTCGGTCAAGAGGCCAGAAAGTTTTAGTCTGTAGGAGAGTAAAATGGTCAACAAAATTAAAAAGCTTCCTTTGTAGTTTCAAACAAGTCAACAATATAACCGTCACTTAAAAAATTTCGTGACAAAGGGTCAGTACAGAATCGAAACAGACCATGCCACCCTGCCGATGCTTAACATGTCCACTCAGAAAGACCCTTGGAAAATTATCATTTCAGGTTGGACTGTTACTAGCTACAAACAAACTTTCAAACATTCGCTGACTGGCCAGATCTATCACGGATGCCGACTTTGATCCCACCTGCAGTAAGCATTCCGCAATGTAGTGGGCGGGGCCAAGCGCAAGAGAGAACTGCCCAATATCTCTGCTCCGACCAGGCCTCAAACCCTGAACCTCTCTCGCTTGCCAAGCGAGTACTCGATCGTCTGGAGCTACGGAGCTGCATATATATTATATATATATATATATATATATATATATATATATATATATATATATATATATATATATATATATATATATATATATATATATATATATATATATATATATATATATATATATATATCACTAATCACTTTTCCCACCTTTGTGGGTTGGTGCCCACCATATTTCCACTACACACACCTTCCCTTCTACCTCTCATCCCCCTTCACCACCGCCCTCTATCTTTCTCTGTCCTCCTCAACTCTCCTACCCTTACCCTCTATATATATATATATATATATATATATATATATATATATATATATATATATATATATATATATATATATATATATATATATATATATATATATATATATATATATATAAACAATTAATGCACTGTACTTCGAATAACTTCTCTATAATAACTAAATATAAATTGCAATAAAAACTAACATTATCCCTCAGTTAACTTTTTCATTGAAATACTTCCGGAAGTTGTAAGGTGGAGCTGGTACATTTATAACAATTATTATTATTATTATTATTATTATTATTATTATTATTATTATTATTATTATTATTATTATTATTATTATTATTATTATTATTATTATTATTATTATTATTATTATTATTATTATTATTGCTTTTACTCTTATTATTATTATTATTATTATTATTATTATTATTATTATTATTATTATTATTATTATTATTATATATTATTATTATTATTATTATTATTATTATTATTATTATTATTATCAGAAATTTATCAAAGGGTTTAAGATTGCTTTTATTATCAATATTTAATCCAAGTACTCTTTTCACATCTCTGAAGAAGTAACCGCCCACCCCATCTCACCTCCCAACTCTATTTCCATCTATTTACCCCAACCCCAATCCCTTCGCCTCTACTCTCTCATCCCAACCCCTACTCCAACCGTTCTACTTTTGCGTGATTGATAATGTAAAATTTTAGACAATGAACCTGTGTTTGAAGGATAGG
>SEYY01023159.1:22500-35000 GCA_009176605.1 Armadillidium nasatum | reverse complement strand
CAAGAGAAAACTGCTTCCTTACTGGTCCTGGTTTGGGTCTTCTGTTGCTGGAGTTGATTTGGATAGGATTTCGTTGGAAAGTCTTGTTCAGAATCACTTTCAACAGTTTTCTTGGATAAGGACTTTGGCACGGGTTTGGGGGATTCTGAGATGATATGAAATATTTAATAATTATCAGGTGCATTCGATGACACACACACACACACACACACACACACACACACACACAACTATATATTATATATATATATATATATATATATATATATAATATATATATATTATATATATATATATATATATATATATATATATATATATATATATATATATATATATATATATATATATATATATATATATATATATATATATATATATATATATATATATATATATATATATATATATATATATATATATATATATATATATATATATATATATATATATATATATATAATTATAAGTTAATAAAGAAAATATTTTAAGCACTTGAGTTTTTTATATGTTAAAAGAATAATTTTAACCTACAGATTACAAACTATATAATATTAAGGTTATGCTTACTCTTATTATTTGGTGAAGAAACTTCGACAAGAATTCTAATTTTATTTTCTGAATTGACTTTGATATCATGCGTTTGAGACCCTGAGGAAACTTCTACTTTGATTTCTCTTCCTTCTTTTACAGAACCCTCTTCACTCTTCTCATAAAAATTGCTCTTTTTCCTCAATTGAGTTAAGGTAGCTAAGTACGTATCAAAATTACTTAAAGATGGAGGTTTATAGCCTTTATTTATTGACTCTTCTACATCTATATTGGAAGGTCGGTTTCTACATCTTCTTCGACGTCTTGTTTGAAATGCTTTTAAAAGTTTTGATGCGTATTCTACGTTTGCTTCACTTTCCTCGTCACTTGTTGTAAGGAAATGATTTTTAGGGTTCAAGTTGTATAAACTGGAATTTTCTGAATCACCATTGAGAGAGTCGTCGCTGTTTAGATTTTCTAAGTAATTGTAAACGTATTTTCTTCTGAAGGCAGAACTTGTTTCGCTATCTGAATAAACAGGTGTATTGGGTAACTCACCACTCCTATCTCTTATTTCAGAACAATTTCCTAATAAGGGGTTCTTCATTTTTAATTTCGTTGTTAGCCGAGGAAGCTGAAACGCCTCTCTCTTTTCTTTCTACTACAGTTTGAAGAATTTGAGTTTCGGATCCATGGTCAGACAAACTTTTGCTTTCTTTGGTGTCAATACTAGAAGAATTAACAAAATCGCTTGTTGGTTGAGTGCTTTTATACTTAGAAGGCCCAGCCAATTCCATAACACCTGAATCACTTGAAGGAGATTTAGAATTTGATGCAGCTTCTCCTTGTTCAGAAGGATAACTTCTTTGAGTAATGCTAGTAAAATTATTCGTTTTATTGACTTCATTAGAAGGTGTGGAATCGTAAATACCATTCACTTGGTCATTACAGATTTCTGGCAATTGGCTATTAAGTTGATTATTATATGAAGCAACAACTTTTTCCTTATTTTTATCTTTGGTTTCACGTTTTTTCTTCTTTGTTTTATTACCAATTTTCTGTCCTGAAACCATAAAACTTGTCAGTATTTAAATTTTCCTCTTTTAAGTTTAAGTGACAATCTTGATGACTCCTTCCTTTTGCCTTCTTATTTTTCGCTTTCGTCTCTGGCGACTCTTTGGTAATAGGATTGTGTAAAGATGAATCCATGGATTCATTGAAAGCATCATTTAAGAATACATGTGAATAAATACTCTGTTTTGATTTATTAGCCTGATTGGTTGATTTCTTTTTACTATAAATGCTGTCTTCAGACATACGCTTTTTGTTTTGACGCAAGTTATTGATAATATTCGAAGGTTGCTCTGTATGTTCATGATTTTCTTTCCCATTTATAGACTCTAAAATCTTTTCATTATTATCTTTATCCTCTGACTGATAATCTGGTGGTGGTAATTTTGAATTTTCTTCAATCTCTGAAATCTCAGAAGAATTTTGGACATCACCTAAATCAAGGTTTGAAACGTGTGTAATGGCTTCTTCATAATCCACCTGATAATTTTCTTTTAAATTTACGGTGTCGTCATTTGTAATATTTTCAGAGGATAGAGTTAAGTCGCTAAAACTTCCACTCAATGCTTCTTTATCTATATATTTGAGTTCTTCTTTTTCATTTGTTGAGTTTTCAATAGAGCAAATATTAGGGTCAAGTGTTTTATATGATTTTCCGTCATCTAAATTATTTTTAAGATTCCGTTCGCTCTGCAGAGTGGTAAGATTTTCTTTCAAAGCTTTTATATTACCTTCAGAGTTTTCATTCTTTTCCAAAGCTTTTAAATTATTATCAGAATTCTCATTTCCTTCAATAGTTTTTAAATTACCCTCAGAGTTTTCATTCTCTTCCAAAGCTTTTAAATTACTATCAGAATTCTCATTTCCTTCAATAGTTTTTAAATTACCCTCAGAATTTTCATTCTCTTCCAAAGCTTTTATATTACCATCAGAATTCTCATTTTCTTCCAAAGTTTTTAAATTACCCTCAGGGTTTTCATTATCTTTCAAAGCTTTTATATTACTTTCAGAGTTTTCATTCTCTTCCTCTGTCCCACTCACAATACCAACACTTCCAATTTCTCTAACTGAACATGATTTATCAAGAATATTCACATTTTCATTATTGCTTAATGCATCAGATTGATCTTCAACTTTTGAAGACATCAATTCATTATTTAAATAAGTAATATTTTCCTCCATATTGATTACAGAATCATCTGTTAATTTACTATCTTTTTCAATTTTCTGATCGTTTGAATGTTCTGATTTCTGATAAATAAAATCTTCGAATTGTTTGTTTTCTGTTTCATTGTTAATACTCGTTGGATTTTCTAATAATACATTTGGAAAGTTATCAGAGTAATATTTTTTTCCATTGAAATTGGCATCATTTTTTATTATTTCTGTTTCATTTAAAAGAGATGAACTTTTATTTATCTTTAGCTTCTGTTCTTCTTTACCGAATAGATTTTCTTTTTGATCGTCTTCACAAATGCTGATCTTTGTTTTGTCCACTTCATCAGCTAGCTTCTCTTTTTTACTTATTTGGTCATTAGAGGTAGATTTTTTAAGTTCATTTTTAACTGTAGTATAATCTTGGTGTGTTATATCACACATTCTCCCGTTGGTATTTTCATTATTATCATTATTGTTAACAAATTCATGTTGTCCGTTTTCAGAGTAATTTCTACTAATTTTTTGTAGTTCATCATCTTCTAATTTTAAATGTATATTTTCCTTTTTAGCAGAAGAGAGTTCATCTTCATTTAAAATAGCAAAATTCTCTTCACAACATGCTGTATTCTTGATATTTTTGCTTTCTACATTTTCATCTGTCAAAGTTTCATCATCTTCACTCGGATAATTTTCACTTAATAAATCCGATCCCCCAAAGCTTACGTCACTTCCTTGGGAAATATCAAACCCTCTGATGTTAGTTTCAGTGTCCCCAGGATTTTTATTTTGTTCTAAATCAAAATTGTTGTCCCTAACTTGCAAGGGACATTCTTGAATTGACAAGCTGACAACTCTGAGCTTTATCACTTACATCTACATTAGCTAAAATTTCAAAGTTGTTTTCTGCATGTAAGAGACTCTGAGTTAAATCTTTGTTGGAATCATGCTCATAAATCAACGGAGATTCAATTATTTTTTCTTCAGTCAAATCAAAAGAATTCTCATTTTCTTCTTCTTCTATAGTCGACAAATCAGAATAGGAATCAATAGGCTGAGCTGAATTACTATCTTTCTCGTTGTCTATTTCATAATTTGCAGCATTATCTTCATCAAAAGTTAGGTCATTGTTTAGCAAGTGATTTTCATCAGCTTGATTAAAACAAGGCTCTTCCTCAGGGGAATAAAGTTCCCTAAAAGAGGGATTTAATTTTTTTTCATCACTGTTATTTTTGTCTGACGTGTCTTCGAAGCATGAATCATCAGCTTGATTAAAACAAGGTTTTATCTCAGGAGAATAAAGTTCCCTAAATTTTTTTTCATCACCATTATTTTTGTCTGACGTGTCTTCGGAACATGAAGTTCCTTTTACATTAACTGTGACATCAGAATCTTTTTCCTGTTTTACAAGACTTTGAAGAACACTTTGCTGTGACTCGTAAATAATCATGTGGATAAATTCTAATTTATCATGAACCAGTTTCTCTTTCATATCTATATCACTTTGTTCTTCTTCATAAGAATTTTCAGTACTATCTTCACTATGCTTACTTTCTTCTTCCTCTTTTTTTATACACACTTCAAAAAGGTCTTCTGTAGTTGGAATATCGTCAGATACATGATCAAGATCTGTTATTGAAGGAGCACGTGTACTTCCTGAACTAACAACAGTTCTGCTACCTCCCATTGCGCTTCTGACCACAGTAACACGGTCTGAAGACACACTACTTTCACTTCCATCTTCCGTGCATATAGGACTAGCTATTTCATTAGTATTAAGTGTAAGAGATTGATCGTTCTCAATATTAAGTCCTTCTATATTACTATTTTCGGTCTCAATACTTAAATCTTGAGAATTACAATTCTTGGTAATGATTTTCTCATTTTTGGATAAATTATTAATGTTTTCATTTAAATTTGCTTCTGAACTCCTGCTTGGTATTTCTTCTTTCTTACTTTCAGTTTCTAGAACATTATCATTGTCATTTTCAATATCAGCATGTGTTTCTTTGTTTTCGATTTCCGAAAATGAATTAATATCTTCATTAAAATTTGTTTCGCAGCTATCTGCTAAATTATTTGCATTATCAGAGAAATTTGTTTCATTTTGTTCACCGCTGAGTTCATCATCTAGTTCGTTATCGCTAATACAAGGTAAAGAGGAATTACTATTTTCAATAATAGTTTGTTCTTTATCTCCGTTCTCTGCTTCAAAATGCTCTCCTTCTAATATTTTGTTAACATCATCGCTGTTATCTGATATTTTAGAATCACAAGACAAATTTTTTTCGCTGTCGATGTTATTTGATTTTATTTCGTCATCTGTAACGGTAGTATCTAATGCAAGAAAACAATTATCCTTTTGAATAACAGGTTCTTCCATGTTCTCAATATAGGTTTTGACATTTTCAAAATGCTTCTCTTCAGTTTCGGAGATATTATCATTGACATTCACAAAAGGCTCGTGTGAACTTTCAAGATTTTCATTTTCTGATTTAGAAATAATTTCCTCTGAAATTTCAATTGTACTTTCACCATCGCTGTCAGATGAAATTTTCATATTCTCAGGCAATGTCTTGTTCGATACCACCAATACTTTTGCAATTATCTGCATTATCATTTGGGAAAGAAGGCAAAATATCGTCATTAGAAGAATTTGAGTTTTCTTTGTTTTTCTCTTCTGTTTTTGAACAGACAATTTCCGAATCTATGTTCGTGGGACTTAGTCTGTCACTGTTAGGTAGCATATTTCATTTTGTTAGATAATGTATCATTTTCTACGTTTGTCATGCCCTCAACATTAATGGAATTCTCTGGTACACATTTTTCACTTTCATCTGTAGATTGTTCATTGTTTGAAAGTTCTTCTGTAATATGATCATTATCATCGTTGGATTCACCTTCAACATATTCATTTAGTGAAGCAACAATTGTTGAACTATCACTTTCACCAGAAGTTTTCATCTACACTTTCCTTCTGTGAAGGCTCTCTCAATGTACTTTTAACATTTTCGGACTCATTTTCACTCATATTCTCAGACACATTTATTTCTCTATCAGGATTTTGTTCATAATTAACTGTATTTTCATTAGAAACGCATTTACTGCTTATCACTTTTGTCAACTTCAAGTTCATTATTATCTATTTCTGTGTTAGGACAGTCATTCTCTGAGATTTTATATACTACTACTGCGTCTTCATCGGCAAACAAATTTTCCTTATCTAAATATTTTATTTCCATATTATTGTTAAGTGTGTAGTCATCTTTATCATCATCAGTTATCACTGAAAGAATATTATTATCTTTACCAATAACAAACTCTTCACTGTTAGTATTATTTATTATTAATTTCACGTCATCTTTACTGTTCTTTGTATTTTCTTTGATAGATATGACATTCACATTTTCAGACACTTTTTTTTCTAAGTTTTCTTGAATATTATTCATTTTCTTGTCTGTTGATTTGCCAGATGCAGAAATATCGCTGAAGGAAATATCTTTATTATATTCTCCATCATTTTCCACATCCAATATTATTCTTTCACAATTTGTTTTCTCAGGATCTTTGCTGTCATGTTTAAATCTAGAACCATCTACTTCATTGATATTAATTTCATCCGGGTTGTCTGATTCATTATCATGGTGATTATTATCATCTGTAATTCGTATCTTCATCATAACTGACTTGATCTTCTGTTTTAACTTCATTCTCTTCATTTTCATTTTTCTTCTTATTAAGTAATTTCAGCATAAAATTATTAGATAATTGTTCTGTAATAGTCTCATCACTTTCAGAAGCATTTACTACCCTCATGTTCTGCCATAAAACTTTTAAATCAGAGCTATCTACTGAATCGTCTTTGCTTTCATCTAGTGTTGAAATTTCTGAAACATCTTCATTGCTTAGTAAATCATTTCCTTTTACTTCTGAATTCAAATTTTTTTCTATATTTTGTGATGAAGAATTTTTTATTGTACCTTTGGATTCACATAGTGATTTTCCTATAATTTTTATTTCCGAAATGTTATCACAGGAATTTTTCAAAAGTGCTTCATAATCTGCAGTCACATTTTTTTCACACCGGTCTGATTCATTATTACTAAAATCTCTTTCATGTGAAGTGGTATTTAATCGTAATATATTTGTTCCTGTAATGATTAGATCATTTGTACCTCGAAGTCTCGAAATTTTCTACAATAGTTGAAGGTGATTCTGATGTATTTTCACATTCAGTATTTAATTCTGTTTTTCCATCCTTCTTATTTTCAAGTATATTTGTAAATTTTATAGAATCAACCATTATTTCATTATCTACTTCTCTGGTAATTGGTATGTCCTCTTCAGTAGCACTGTCTTCGGTAGATTTCCTAGAGTGCTGTCGCAAACTTGTTTCAGGTAATTCTTCTTGATTTTGAGTCAATTCTGTACCTTGTGACTTTTCTTCTCTACATATGATTTCTTCTTTGTTTTCGTCTTGAGAATCATATTTGTATATTCCATCTAACTCCATGTGGGAAATTGCTTCATCTTTAACTGGGAGAATTCCTGGAAGAACTTGAATACTCTTTCTCCTTCTGAGAAGGTTGATTCGACATAATATTTTCTTTATCATTTAAAAATGAATTTTTTTCTATGTGAGAATCATTTCCTTCAAAGTTAGTTGCTTCTGTATTATTAAAGTTTAAGTTCTTCGTATCTGTGTATACTTGATTTACTTCGCTTGCTTCTGAATCAAGTACAATATCGTTATTAGGTGCTTCTTCTAGTATGGATTCAGTTGTCGATTCGGCCTCATAAATGAAACCCGATACAAAATCACTTTCTTTAGACACGCTACCTGCTATTTGATTTTCTTTGTTTCCTGAGTTATCTCCAAGAGCTTGAAGGTTGTTATTAGTGGGGTTCTCAATTGCACAATTGTTATTATTATTATTATTATTATTATTATTATTATTATTATTATTATTATTATTATTATTGCTTGGTTCATCCGATATTTTATTCAGCTTGACATTTGAATCCGACTCATATTCCATCGGATTTTCAGGATTCTCGGAAGTCGTTTGGGCTAAAGAAACATTAGTGCGACTGAGTTCGTCATCGGCATCGTTTGAATACTTATCGGAAATTTCTTCAGAATCTTCGTTCAGTTCTGAATTAATTTTAACAGGGCTAAGGGTATCTCCTTGTAAATCTGATATATATTGTTTTTCCCGAGTGCTTGTTTCTTCTAGACAATTTTGATTCTTTTCTATATTAAAAAACTCAATAGATTCTTCCAAAACCTCGTCGTCAATTTCTATTATATCGTTTTCTGTATTATCCACCTCATCTGAATCAGTGTAGGACGAATATTTTAAGTGAGAAATTTCATCTTCTAGCTTTAGTTGCAATTTATCGTTTTTATCAATCTCCTCTCTTTGGAGTTTACTTTCAGGTTGAGTTTCAGATACCTTTATTTTTGTATCTAGTTGCGTATCTTCAATTTTACACAATTTGACGTCTGTAGTATCAGTTTGTATGTTCAATTTATTGTCTTGCTTGCTAGAGTTCAATGTTTCAGTGTGATCTGATTTTTTGTCTTCATCATCATTATCATTACCATCACAATCATCATCACCAAAGCCACTCTCTAGCAATACTTCTTTTTTGTTTTCAGTAAAACCTTCAATTATTTTTGTATTTAATTCATCATTTAAGGAGCAAAAATTACTGTCATAAGCATTACTGTTAATATCACATGTATTATTAGACGAAGAAACCTTTAAACGAGTAAAATCAATATCACCATCAATAATATTTAAGTCATGTGATTCTGGAGCAGTAATATTTTTAGTCAAACCTAAAAAATAATTAGGGATTGTTTCATTTATAAATATTTCATTTTTAGCAGTTTGATCTGATTGTGACTCCTGGCATGATGGTTGTTTATCTTTTTCATTACTTCTATGGTTCCTGAGAATAAATTCTTTATTAGAATTGGTTGCAGCCAATGAGGATGCTTCACTATGTGAATTACAATGATCACTTACTTCTAAAGGTTTTTCATTACTATTTTTATTACTACAATTAAAGTTAGAAGGAGAATTACAAAATTGTGAATAAGAAAAATTAGATTTATTTTCATTTTGAGTTTCAGTTACAATATGGGTAGTTGTAGTACTTTTTGTATAATAAATTTTAGTGTTCAAGGATCTGCTTATTAGCTCTATATCTCCATCTTTTAATGAAGTGTAATTTGACTTAGATTGATCCTCTTCTGGCTTCGGAAATTTTGACTCTAATGACTTGTCTCTGAAATCTTTGTGCGTAACATCGTTATGAAGATATGGTAATTCAGAGTTTTCTCTACTAAAACCAGAAAATATAGATTCTACGCTTAAAGTCCTCTTAAGATTTTGTCCGTCCAAATTATTTACTTCCTTGGTTTCATTGCTATTTGACAATAGAAGGGCCTCAATTTGTAGAGGATGAACCTTTTTACCTCTCAGAGTGAGATTTAAACCAGATATTTTTGATTTTTGGTACATATTCTTTTCAAGTTCTTTAATTCTATTTGAAAGTCGAGGGGGAAGAGTAATTTCTATATTGGGACTTTTTGTAGATCCATCATCGACGGAGACGAAAAATGACTTTTTTGAAATTTTGGTTCCATCAGGTGTAATATCTTCTTCCAAACTGTCATAGAAAGTTGATTCACTGTCAATTATATTAGTCATTTTATTGGTAATTTTAGGCTGTTTTTCTAATTTTTTATCCAGCATCCCTGATCCTTTATTGGAAATCACTTTTCTTTTCATTTCTTCTTTTGATATCTGCTCGGCAATCCATTCTTTTCTTTTCGATAATTGTAAATTGTTAAAACTTTTTAAATATTTTTCGCAAACTTTTTCGTCTTCGGTTAAGTCTGACACATTGTTGTCTAAAGAAATTTTTTTACTACTATAATTCCTGAAGTTTTTTGTCGGCATTTGATATCTATTACCAGTCTTCTTTTGTATGTAAGAGAATTTATTACTAGGAGCGGTAGAATGTGTATAAGGAAACTATATACGGAGCTGAAGGCTTTTGTAGAATTAACATTTTCTGGGAATTCAAAGAAGTGTCTAAGGCAGCAACACTCTCAAACACCATACTAGAATTGATACATTTACAATTACTCAAGTCAGGCATTGATCTTCTTCTAATAAATTTGGGCTTTTCAACAATAATAATTCTTGAATCTGGTAATGAATTTGATTCATAATTCTGTAAATCCTTTTCTCTAGAAAACTTTAAGGTCTTCTTCTTCCTCGACGTCAGTGAGGGTACATGTTTATTGCTAGTGACTTGAGAGTGACGTGCTTTTAACTCTTCAATTGGTCTTGTAGGGTATGCCTTCTGACTTTCTCTGCAATCATTTTCTTTAGTGTGTCCATGGGCTTTGAGACTAACAGGCACATGAATATTTGAAGAATTTTCAGTGTAGTAACTACTTATTAAAGATGATTCAACGTTCTCCATTTCAGACCATGATTGGTAGGCGGATTCTGTTAACGTCTGTGATCTGAAAAAAAAAAAAAACTTAAATTAACATAAAATCATGTAATATATATATATATATATATATATATATATATATATATATATATATATATATATATATATATATATATATATATATATATATATATATATATATATATATATATATATATATATATATATATATATATATATATATATATATATATATATATATATATATATATATATATATATATATATATATATATATATATATATATATATATATATATATATATATATATATATATATATATATATTATATATTTTTTTTTTTAATTTTTTTTTTATTTTTTTAATTATATATATATATATATATATATATATATATATATATATATATATATATATATATATATATATATATATATATATATATATATATATATATATATATATATATATATATATATATATATATATATATATATATATATATATATATATATATATATATATATATATATATATATATATATATATAAAAAGCCTTTTGAAAAAGATTCTTTTTTTTTCTTTTTTAATAAACCATTTTATGTTGTAAATATATTGAAGAATCAAAAAAATATTTGCGAGAAACGAATATGAAAATAAGAAATTTAAAAATTAGACACAACAATAATTACATTCAAACTCGCTAATTATAATTTTGAGACTATAAAAAGGTGTTTTTAAATGTTGCCAGGAAGCAAAATAAAAAAATATACATCTTTATTTTATCAGGATATATATATATATATATATATATATATATATATATATATATATATATATATATATATATATATATATATATATATATATATATATATATATATATATATATATATATATTATATATATATATATATATATATATATATATATATATATATATATATATATATATATATATATATATATATATATATATATATATATATATATATATATATATATATATAATATATATATATATATATATATATATATATATATATATATATATATATATATATATATATATATATATATATATATATATATATATATATATATATATATATATATATATATATTGGGTGGATGTAAACTACTGTTTCCTGACAGATGTTTGACGAAAGATCATAAATAATAAAATTTAATGTATTATGTTGGTATATTAATTTTGGGTATATTAATGCATGGCAATGAAACCTATATTAAGAAGGGTTTTTGCCATCATATCTATCTTCACCGACCCGTGAGTAGTGGATCAATATTTAAGCATTTATATCAAGTATTTATATTTAACTGTCGTACTTGTCTATCAAACGTTTTATTTATATTATATATATATATATATATATATATATATATATATATATATATATATATATATATATATATATATATATATATATATATATATATATATATATATATATGGTCGAGAGAGAGAGTCCTTGAGCAGATTTAAATAATTATAACCAGCTTCAAAACGTGATAAATTGAAATGTAGCGCGATTAAAATATTTTATTAATATTACATATATTAACATTACATTTGTAATCGATATTACTATTTAAGTTGAACCTTGACTTTTGAAAGAAATATTTTTGGAATTCCCTTTTGTATATATATATATATATATATATATATATATATATATATATATATATATATATATATATATATATATATATATATATATATATATATATATATATATATATATATATATATATATATATATATATATATATATATATATATATATATATATATATATATATATATATATATAACGAAAATATAAATTTTTCCTTGGGAAATTAATATTTAGATAATTTGGTTTGGGTAGGATACGATAGGTTAGGATGATAATCAGGTTTCATGATAATCAGCTGACGACACTATAAAGGAGCTCCACACCTTTACCTTGCGAAGAAATTTTTCAAATTTACCTAATATTCTTGTTGCTTTATTGCGTTATTTTTGACAATTTATTACAATAAATAAATAAATTTTGACAATTTATTACAATAAATATTAATTTCTCAGAAATAAAATATATATTTTCGCAATCAGCGATATAAATTACGTATGCAAGCAAATTTATTATTATCAAATATTATTACTGAACTGTCCAGAAAATGCAAATAAGCATATATACTCTATATAGTATATATATATATATATATATATATATAT
>SEYY01023159.1:17500-20000 GCA_009176605.1 Armadillidium nasatum | reverse complement strand
TTTTTTTTTATAAAGTTACAAACCAAAGTAGAATTTTAAAACAGAAACTTTTTATTTTGCATAATATATATATATATATATATATATATATATATATATATATATATATATATATAATATATATATATATATATATATATATATATATATATATATATATATATATATATATATATATATATATATATATATATATATATATATATATATATATATATATATATATATATATATATATATATATATATATATATATATATATATATATATATATATATATATATATATATATATATATATATATATATATATATATATATATATATATATATATATATATATATATATATATAATATATATATATATATATATATATATATATATATATATATATATATATATATTATATATATATATATATAACAACAACAGAAGTATATCTAACAACTTATACCAACTTATTAACACTTGATAAAAACAAATACTAAAAGCATCGCAGCAGTTAGTAATAATCTATTTTCATACGGCTGTCAATGATTATTATATATATATATATATATATATATATATATATATATATATAATATATATATATATTATATATATATATATATATATATATATATATATAATATAAATATATATATGAGAATATCATAACAATAATAATAATATTATTTTAAAGATAAATATTATTTAAACATGTATACAATGTCTACTTAAACATTTAGTAAGCTTTTGCTATACAAAAGCATTATCTATTTAAAAGCATACGTAATTTTATTTAAAACGAAATGTCCTATATATTACAATATATATATTATATATATATATATATATATATATATATATATATATATATATATATATATATATATATATATATATATATATATATATATATATATATATATATATATATATATATATATATATATTATATATATATATATTAATAATTTTTGATTATGAAGTATTTAATTAGCATATTATGCTCTAAATATTAGCAATTTCCCTCACATAATAGGCTTATCGTCATTACGTAGAGACTCACTCCACCACAGGTTAATTTCCTCTGAATTCGACAAAGTGTTGTAGAAAAAGGAACTCCTGTTGCTATGGTAACCAAGTCTTTTCGACTTTTCAGACGAAGATTTTGAATAACTTTTCAATTTGTTTGCAATTGCCCAGTTTTTTAAAATTAAACAATAGAGAAAAAGGAAAGAAAAAATTAACTTATTGTTAGTATTGCATAATGATTACCAAATTAAAAAATATTAATTATTATTTTATTATTATTTATTTATTTATTATATTATTATTATTATTATTATTATTATTATTATTTATTTATTTATATATATTATATATATATATATATATATATATATATATATATATATATATATATATATATATATATATATATATATATATATTATATATATATATATAATATATATATATATGTAAACTGTGGACAGTTATATATAATTTGTCGTAAAATGAATAAGAATTTGTAAACTGCGAAGTTCTAAAATGCAAGGTAAGCTGTGAAGCTTAAAAATGCATTACTAATGTTCCTTTGTACTATATAAGACTGGACCCCTTTTGTACGGTTTGTTTAATCATAATCAAGTATCATGCAACCAACTGTTATATTCGATTTTTCCTGGGGATTATTAAAAAAAAATAAAGGTCATTGGGATAATAATAATAATATATATATATATATATATATATATATATATATATATATATATATATATATATATATTATATATAATATATATATATATATTATATATATATATATATATATATATATATATATTATATATATATATATATTAATAAAATAATTTAATATTAAGTAATGCTTTTACACTTCACAAGAATAACGGAAATAAAAATAATTCAAAATGGCTGACAGGGTAAATCGATGGAGGTAAACAACATAAAAAAAATAAAATAAAAATAACATGCGACTATTGTAGACAATTAAAAGGAAAAAAAGTGACAAAGGAACATTTCTTCAGACAGACAGCGAACAAAAGAATGGGGGAGGAGGGGGATTGTGGGTTGATATTTTTAACCCCTTATTGAAAATTATAAATGAAGTAGAAAAAGAACTTTGAAGCATTCGCGGAAAAATTTATACACCCGAAACATACGTGAAAATTATATACACCCGAAACATACGAAAAAATTTATACACCCGAAACATACGTAAAAATTTATACACCCGAAATATACGTAAAAATTGATGCAACCGAAACATACGTGAAAATTATATACACCCGAAACATACGTAAAAATTTATACACCCGAAACATACGTAAAAATTATATACACCCGAAACATACGTAAAAATTTATACACCCGAAACATATGCAATCCTTTTTTAATTTTAAATATTTATGCTTAGAGTATCATTTGTAATAAGTATTATCGTCCTGAAATCTTGAAAACCTTGTTTTTAATTAAAAAACTTTTGCA
>SEYY01023159.1:0-12500 GCA_009176605.1 Armadillidium nasatum | reverse complement strand
TTTTATTTTTATTTTTAATTTTATATTTAAATTATTATTATTATAATAAAATATAAAAATATATAAATATATATATATATATATATATATATATATATATATATATATATATATATATATATATATATATATATATATATATATATATATATATATATATATATATATATATATATAATATATATATATATATAGGGAGGGGTGTGGGAGAATTTTTAATTTTTTTAATAGATTATTCAAAATTAGATAGGGAAAATATCAATATTTTTGAATAGTTACAGGCTCTCCCCTATCACCTTCCCACCAAAGTCTACACTCCCCTCTTACATATATATATATATATATATATATATATATATATATATATATATATATATATATATATATATATATATATATATATATATATATATATATATATATATATATATATATATATATATTATATTGCTTCTATAAAAAAGATAAACTTTCAATAGTGCAATTTATAAAAGATTTATTCAAAAATAAACTTAAAAGTATTATTCTCTCTCTCTCTCTCTCTCTCTCTCTCTCTCTCTCTCTCTCTCTCTCTCTCTCTCTCTCTCTCTCTCTCTCTCTCTCTCTCTCTCTCTCTCTCTCTCTCTCATTTTGCTTTTACTGTTTTCATAAAAAATAAAAGAAATAATAAAAGAAATACGAACACATTTTAGTTTCAAATTCCAAATTATCATTTCAACTTTAGAACTGGTAGAGCCAAAGGGACCAAATTTGTTTGAATTGAGCAGAGTTGGATACCTTTTTCTTTTTTAGTTTTCTTGCTCCACACCCACAAACCTTAGAAAATCGCCTGTTGCCATGAGGATGGGA
The DNA here is from genome assembly GCA_009176605.1 of Armadillidium nasatum. Taxonomy (NCBI): domain Eukaryota; kingdom Metazoa; phylum Arthropoda; class Malacostraca; order Isopoda; family Armadillidiidae; genus Armadillidium; species Armadillidium nasatum. Next base: position 11,651 of record SEYY01023159.1, on the reverse strand, counting down.
GTTCTTTACAATCAATAAGTTTATAATTATTTTAATCACTGTAAGTAATAATTATTTTTTTTGATTAATAATGCATTTTTAAGAGATACTTTGATACTATTTATAAAAATAAATAAATAAACTATCATTATTGTCGGATTTATCTTTAATTACAATTTATTTAATTTAATTATATTTATCAACGTTGTTGCTCAGTATTAGTTCAATCAATAGAAAAGAATTTTTAATTTACCTTTCCGTTAATTGATTTTATGTTTATTATGATGTTGAAAAAGTTTTTAAAAAATTATTTTTAATTTACCTTTCCGTTAATTGATTTTATGTTTATTATGATGTTGAAAAAGTTTTTAAAAAAATTATTGATTGCAGAAGAAATAAATAACAAAATGAAATAGTCTCATCGAGTTCCCGACACCGTACAATTTGCGCTTTAAAGAAAATTTTATGGATCTTGTTGGTTTTATGGACCGTTAACATTTCTAGTGAAAATTTGCAAAAATATAAAGAAAACTACTTATTGATTCTGAAAATAATTAAAAAAAAAAACTGATCTTTTCAGACATGACCTAACCTATTCTAACCAAATGTAAATTAACCAAACCTAAGAAAATATAAAAGTAAAAACCCTATTCCCTGCGTTCTACGAAATATTATTTATTTATTTATATATTTATTTTTTTTTATTCATTTATTTATTTATTTAAAAATTTTTTTTTTTGGCAATATTCTATTTTTTTCCACAAATATGTTACCATGTCAATACTACTTGACATTTCCTGCAAATTTTCAATAAATTTCTATTAATTTTTCGATAACTATAATTATTATTGAAGTTCACTTTTATCTATGCGGATATATATATATATATATATATATATATATATATATATATATATATATATATATATATATATATATATATATATATATATATATATATATATATATATATATATATATATATATATATATATATATATATATATATATATATATATATATATATATATATATATATATATATATATATATATATATATATATATATATTATATATATATATATATATATATATATATATATATATTATATATATATATATATATATATATATATATATATATATATATATATATATATATATATATATATATATATATATATATATATATATATATATATATATATATATATATATATATATATATATATATATATTATATATATATATATATAATATATATATCTAATTACTTTAATTAGTTTCCTTTTTTTAATTAATTTACAATTTTGCCAAAAATTGGCTACTTTTAATTTGGTGTGGCAGCTCAAAAATGGAATAAAATGTTGCATTTCATGAAATTTCGATGGAGGGAGCAGTCTTGTCTGTATTGGAGCTATTGAAACTTAAAATTTGAAAATATACTTTATGTATTTTCAACAAACTATTGTTCATTAATTTGTTTTTTAGGTAAGATAATTTTCATAATAAAAATTTCTAGTAGGTAAGTTTTTCCTTTACGCAAGTTGCTCACTTTTACAAAATGGAAAAGAAATATTGTCGTAAATCAACTGAAAGCCATTTTAACTTTATTGTAATGTAACTATACATAATATGTTTTCTTCGAACGTCCTAATCTTATTTTTCTCCGAATATTCCCGATAAATTTACAAGAGAAGAAATGAGAGAAGAAAATCTAATGGATTTTTACCCTCCTTAGGATAAAACATTAGAATGTCGTCTAAGCAAAAGAGGCTTTGAATACACGGGCAAAAAATCAACAACTGAAAATGGGCATATGTGTGCTACATGGTTTTCAACTCCAGGTATTATGAAAGAAAGGGTAAATGTCCATCCAGAGTTAAAAGATAATGAATTCCCTGATGGAAACTAAGTCTTAGCTGAAAATTATTGTAGAAATCCTAAAATTGAGTTCTCAGAACCCTGGTGTTTTTTGCCTGGATCTTTAGAGAAACAGAAATGCAACGTATCATTTTGTAAAATTGTATATACTCGATTACTGGGTATAATGGCTTGGGATTTTTAGGGCGAATCTAATATTGGTTCTGAATATGGGTGTTAATCTAAATGTGAGAGCAAATTCTTCCTGTTTTCCTGTGCTAGCAGTACATTTGGTGGTCAGATTCCATGTAACATCCCACTTAAAGGAGGAGAAATTATTGCTAAAGAATTCTGGCATCAAACTAAAAATTATATTGCAGTTCCTCCAACTTGGCATCTAAGATTTGCAAGTTTAAAGAAGAAAATGAGACTTAAAATTCCTTCTTATTATAGAAATTTACATATTAATTTTGCCTTTAGGGGACATGGTGTCTTTACTGCATAGACAGAGAACAGATTCCAACTGGAAATATATTTACTCCCTACGCCTTCATTTGATGAAGTAATAAATATAACTATTATTAAAAATAAAGTTATTTTAAGTCACTTAAAATATAATTACGATTTTTATAGTAAAGTTCCACTACATAAAACAGTTGAGTCTGATTTTCGTACAACTACAATGTTTCATAACTGGCTTCACATGTGGTTAAAATTAACGTTCGAGGAAGATAAAACATCTCTTTCCATTGGATACGAGGGGGAAATATCCTCCATAGTTAAGTTGATGTCCTACTATAAAGAGCACTTTTAAAGACCAAAATGGATAGCGTTTGGTTAACCTAGGCCAGGATTGGTATCTCTTACAATTTAAAAAGTAAATGGTAAATTTTGGAACTGTGTTGAAGGTTTTGTAGAAAGGTAAGATACTCCCTTTGGCGTTATTCCTTTTAGTGAACTTTATAATCATGTAAAACTTCAAAAATACGAAGATGAGCTTGAAAATCCTTTTGAACCAATGAAAAGTAAGGATCTACCACCTCTCAAATTAATTCCGTACGAATGGACGAAAAAGTTAAGTTTTTAATTTTGGTAATTGCCAGTAATTATATACCTAACTTAAAGGCCAACTCTTTTCTTTGATTACGATTTACCATCTGATTAAAAACATGTTGTCATTTCAGTTAGAATATCCTATGACGAAATTTCCATAACAGCTGTTGCAAATGCGAAAAGGATTCCTTTGGGAGACCCGAAAAAGTCGTAATCTCATACCAACGAAATAGATAAAGTCAAAGAAGCTGTTAAGCTAAGCGAAAATTAGTACCATTAAATTGAAATAGAAATTCAGGATAGTTTAACGAATGGAAAAATAACAGTGACTGCTAACGAGAAACATTCGCTAACCCTTTAGAAATCCGGTTTTGTTCGATACTATTTGCTAACGTCGGATGTAAAGAGTGTTCACCCTACCTTTTTCAGGATTATCGGAGATAAATGCTCCTTAATGAATGAGAATATGAATTACCCCCCAAACTGCAAAAATAAAAGTAGTTCATACGAAGGAAAATAATTCTGGTCAAAGTCCGGCAAAATATGTAAAGCTTGGAATTTTGCAAACAGGAATTCATTGAAAAAAGAACTTGGAAATAAAGAATATAAAACGAACGTGTGTCGAAAACCAAGAGATCCAATTGCCAAAGAAAAAATGGATCATGAATACTGTTTTGTAGATTCTGAAGCTAACACAGAAACTTGCAACATCAAAATTTGTGAGAAATTTAATTGCACTTTTACACCGGAAAATTAAACCACGGATTTAAAATTGTGTAACGATAGGAATGGGTCCCATTTTATCGTTCCAACGTTTAGTTAGCGCAAAGAATTTTTGTTCATTAAACATTACTTCTTGCCAAGTGATAGTTTTGATACACTTTCCTTCTACATTCGTCCGTGGGGTAAGTCTAATTTAACTAATGGAATATGTATGACCGTCCATGGGAGAAAAACAAGCCTTAATAACAATTCACTTGTAAAATACGGTATCATACCTCAATGATCCTTTTTCTGGATAAATCATTTAGAAAGCAGTTACAGGAGAACTTTTTACCCAGTATAAATTCCAAAAATTTTTGCTAAAGAAATAGCCTGGTAAATTGACATTTTTAGATGGGAATGAAAACATCATATTTTAATTTAAAACTGGTAAAAAATACAAAAAGTTTTCATTCCATTCATGTCACATCAATTCGACAAAGAAATTTTTAGATGAATTCGCATTTATTGTTTTAAGCAATCCAATTTTACAGCCTGAAACTGAATGCGACATAGTTGGAATAACAGATATTCCAAAAAAAGAATCTTTTCATTAATTATTATATAGTTTAAAAAGTTAGTTACCGCTAAGTTTTTATATACAAGGAATCAACGGCGTTTTATCTTTTATATTTTATTCATATAAACAAAAAAGCTCTCCTCGTTTAAGAGAATTAATTACAATAAGCAGTGCGTCAATTTAATCAGTATTTAGTTAATATTTTTATAAGTTGCCACCTATGGAGTCAAATAATTGGCACTAAATTAGCATAACAAAGAAAAGTTTTTAGATTGCTGTACAGTACAGAAATAAAACTTTAAAATTTAATCCATTGGATTCTAATTTTTTAGGATTCGAATCGACAGGTTAATGGAAACTATCAAGGTGTGAACCAAAATTTGAAGTTGATGAAGAAGATATAAACGGAGGATGGAGTCCATGGGGCCCTTGGATTTGCACGAAAAAATGTAACGGTGGAAAAGGAATACGAATGAGAACTTGTACAAATCCGCCTCCATCTCGCTTTGGGTTACCTTGTCATGGATCTCAAATTCTTAAAGGTAAATGCAACACACACATATGCGGAGAGCTAAGCTAAAATGCAAGAAAAGCAATTGTTGAAGCTATTACAAGTAAAAATGAGTCAGTGTTTCTATAAGCAGGAGATATGTATACATTAGATTGCGAATCTGTTGGATTTCATGAAGTTTTATTAGAGTATGAAAATACTACATTTTATTGGAGAAAAGACTAAATAGTGTATAGTGTTGAAGATAATAGCACTCTCTAGCCATTTTCATTCAACGACGAAGAGCATAAAGATGATGTTAAACTAATTAATGTCCACGTTCATAATTTTGGGTAAAAACTCACAATATTCAATGCAGCTCCTCACCATTCCGGTTTGTGGGCATGTATGGCTCATACAACTAATAGATTTCATCATATTATTAAAATTATACCAGTCATAGTTACCACACCGTTATTCACATAAAATGTCTATGAAGGAGATTTTATATCCTTTTCTTGTGGCTCCACAGATTTGTCTGTAATTATTCCCACTTTGCTGAACGTAGATTGGATTTTAAATGGGAATATTTACAAAACCTTCATAGATGCTGATTTGGAAGTCATGGATGAAATTGAAATCGATCAGGCTAGCACAAATCACAGCGGAGTTTGGTAATGCAGAATTCGTGACAGTATGACTAATGTTATATTTTGTTACTGCATGGTACAATCTTCAAGTGATACCACATATACCTATGGCCTCAGGGTGGACATGGTTTTGGAAGTAATTTAAATTTTTGTAACACAAAGCAGGGGAACATTTGATTTTTTATTATGTAATGGTCGCATACGTCTTAGTATTGGGACTTCTCGTTATTCTAAAAATTACTCTCACGTAGTTTAGGAGACGCAAACTTAATTCGGATCTGGAGGAATTAAAGAGAGAATTACCACTTTTAGTTGCTAAGTATTTTGCCAAAATGAAGTAAGAATAAAGAAGAGCTAAAGTCAATCGTGGAAATAGAACTCAGTAAATAAAGAGATTAACGGAGAAAGACTATTTATCTGTTATATGATCTATAATGGTAGGAATTAAATTGAAATGCTACTCAAATACTATTAAGTGGAGATGTGGTCACAAATATCCTATCAATTTAGAGAAAAGTTTCTCAATAAGTGTCATGGGAAGCTTAGATGTACCGATGAAAGTTTGCTGAAATGAGAGATAAAACAAGTAGCGATTGACTCACATATTTGAATGCAGAGGGAACATCCCAGAGAGTTCCCCTTTTATAGGAGGTGGAAACTTTTTTTTTTTAAATGAGAAATAAATCTTTAGAGGCTACATTTTTTTCAGACTAAAGTTCAAGCTTAAAATTCAAATGATGTCTTCATATATAAATGCAGATGATGTCTTACAGCATTTAACAAAATAAAACATTAATAACCTTTAGAGATAAAAGTTTTCAAATCATAATAATAATAATAATGAAAATTAATTAAATCATGATAACTTTAATACCAATTTTAATATTAATATTTATCCACATTTTCTTCAGTTATTTTCATTTAGTTTCTTCTATTTCTAAATCAAAAGAAGAAATTTCAACTTCTTAAACTTCTAAGTTTAATACAACACCTTCGGATCTAAGTAGTTCTTGAAGCAGTTTAATAATGTGTCATATATATATATATATATATATATATATATATATATATATATATATATATATATATATATATATATATATATATATATATATATATATATATATATATATATATATATATATATATATTAACCAGAGGAATCTATTACCTTTATTAAAATGGTACTACTTTAGTATGCAATCTACAAATTTGAAGATGCAAATGCATGGCACACTAACATCTGTCTACGGGGCGCTCCGACCCAAGCACCCCTGACCTTTGAGTGATAATGCAGAAGAAATATATAATTTCCTCTATGCAAACCGCAATTTTATAGAATTATAATAAATGTAGCTACTATTGTAGCACCAAAAAATTTATGAAGGTACCTACACTGCAAAAAAATTGTCCTAACGAATCGTTGGAACATGTGCAAAAATGTCACAACAAAATGTTTTTTGTTATTTTCATATTAGAAAATAAATAAAGCGACTTTCTTATGCTTAACATTTCTTTTCTCTATTGAAAATTTTACTGTGAACATTTTTGCCACTTGTCCCAACGATTCGTTAGGACAATTTTTGCAGTTAAGTTAACTGTATATCTTTGTTGCGTGTAGGGCCAATGTGTTTCCAATTGGTAAAAAATAGTCATTTAAAAATCACATTTAAAATAACCTAAAGAACTATATTTTGTCATACTATCTCATTACAATGTAATAACTAAGTAGAAATCAACCCTTTATTACTGATAAAAAAACACTTGAAGAATTAATACATTAATACATTAAAAAAAACACTTAAAGAATTAATACATTAATACATAAAAAAACATTTGAAGAATTAATACATTAATACATAAAAAAAACACTTAAAGAATTAATACATTAATACATAAAAAACACTTAAAGAATTAATACATTAATACATAAAAAACACTTAAAGAATTAATACATACCTTTCATTAAGTTGGTAATCACTTTTGTTAAACATTCTTATTGTATTTTATTTAAAAAGAAAAATTAAAGTTTTAATCAGTTGGTGAATTGACACACAAAGTGGCTCTATGAAGAAGGGCCATTTTCTTTTATGACTCTCTTCGGTGGCACAATAAATGCAATACAAATCTGAAATAAATTTCAAATGAAAATTGAATTATAAAAGCTTTTTTTTTTATTTATTCATTTATTCAAACATCTTTTAATACTATTAAATATATATATATATATATATATATATATATATATATATATATATATATATATATATATATATATATATATATATATATATATATATATATATATATATTATATATATATATATATATATATATATATATATATATATATATATATATAATTCGAACAAATATGGGCGGAGTTTAATACAAAAGGAGAGCTAATGTGCGACATGTGACAAGTCTTCAATGGAAGATCTGACAGAGACAAGACAGCTTTTAGTATTAAAGTGTTTTTTTTATTTTTTATTTTGTCCTTTCTTTATTTCCTGTTTACTTAATTTATATTCTTACATTTTAATTGATTATTGATAAATAAAATAAATATTAATATGGTTATAACCAAGGCTGCGTAGCCGATAAATTTTCCTGCTGGCTCCGAATCCAACTCCGGCTTCACCCCCCCCCCCCCTAAAAAAAAAAAAAAACTTTTTTTTTTTTTTGACTCAAACAAAAAAAAATTTCCTTTGCTCATCATACTTCAACCAAAAACCTTAAAGCTCCGGGAAGCCGCAACTCCAGCTCCGCCATAAACATTGAGGTTTCGGCTTCGCAGTCCTAATTATGACCATTAAAATAACGTTGCAACAAGTGAGGGATTTAAACAAATCGTTATACGATTTCATTTTAATTATTTAACATATAATAACACAATGATCGGATTTAAAATTGTATGTTTTGAGTTCCGATTTCACAAAATTTATAAGAATATATTCCATATATACTATAATATAGACTCATACAGAATCTATATAGTATATATATATAGTTATATATATATAGTATATATATATATATATATATATATATATATATATATATATATATATATAATGAAAAAATTTGCTGATGGAGTGGCTACTTTAAAATATTATTCAATACAAATTGTAAAAATATAGATATTATTTTCCGACTGTCAAAAGTAATGATGTATATTGATGTATGAGTTCACATTCATAACCTCTCTTTATTGAAAACGCATTAAGATAAAAACAATAAAAAACACAGTTAATAATTACAAGAGTGCTAGAACTATGTTTGGAACATAGTGAACCACAACAACCACCGCTATAAGGGTGTTGCTCTTCAGTACTGAAACTAGTTTCATACAATCATTATTCAAACTCACAAAACTAACCCAAGTAGGAACTAGGGTTGATCGATGCACTAGTGCGGTGCGGTACAATGTGGTGCATTCCGGTGCTCAGTCAACCCTAGTAGAGAAGCTAGTTGGTACTTTTAATTTATTTACAAAAATCTTAACTACAATTTACCCTTAACACAAGGACAGTAGTCAGGGTCCTGAGGAGAGGGTAGGAATGAGTTGCGAGATTTATTGGAGTTGTAACTATACGAAATATATATATATATATATATCGATATAATATAATATATATATATATATATATATATATATATATATTATATATATATATATATATATATATATATATATATATATATATATATATATATATATATATATATATTATATATATATATATATATATATATATATATATATATAATATATATATATATATATATATATATAATATATATAATATATTATGATCTAGGATCCCATCCCCCATCAAAAATTTATTAACAGTCTCCTCCTCATACCACACCAATGTATGTATGTGTGATAGGTTTGAACAAGTGTGTATATATGTGTCGCCCGTGTATGTATAAAATAACAGCTTCTGTGTAAGGAAAAAATTTACTTCCAAATCTGAACACATGTCCCAAAACAAAAATAAAACACTATCAGGTTAATTATCGAATTTCATGATATGATGTTACTTTATTTTATATATATATATATATATATATATATATATATATATATATATATATATATATATATATATATATATATATATATATAAAATAGCGGGAAGAGGTCTGGTTTATTATGGAAAGATAACCCAAAGAGAGTCGGCAGGGAAGTAGTGTGCTTATGAATGAAGGTAATTTACCTCGAGACTGGCTGTAGAGAATGATGTAAGTACGTATAAAAATAAAGAAGAAAAGTTGTATGTGGTATGTGTGCTTCAAGAATGTAGAGAAAGCGCATGATAAGATGGATAGAAGAAACTATGGGAAAATCTTGTATATATATGAAGTTAAAGATATTTAAAAGCATATTTTAAGAGAACATTAAAGTGTGTATCATGGTAATGAAGAGTGAAATATGCTTTACGTATGGTTTCTTGAATCGTGTTCTAAGATACATAAAAATGGTAAGGCATATGAGGTCACTTTTTGCTTGATGGTATGTCGAGTGAAAATATACTATAGCTTGAGAAGGACATAATTTTGATTGCTGCTGGTCATGGTAACCTTTAAAAAATGTAAAGAAAAATAAATGAGAAGAGGACCTACCTACGGATGATCAAGTTTGAGTCTGGACGATTGTGTAGTATTAAAGGCAGCAGGAGGTACGAATAGAGAAATGAGTCACAGAAGCGGTTCCTAACCTCTAGTCAGTGAGCCTCAGGAAAACTATGATGTTTCCAAAGAGGTTTGAAGAAATTTTATGACCTTTTGCAGTAAAATTAGAAGCTTGTTTAGAAAGAGAAGTAATGTGATCTTTCCAAGAAAAATCATTAGAAAAAGAAACACCGAGAATATTATGAGATGAAGGTTTGAGTTGTGTGTTTTCGAAAAAGATATCATAGTTATATGGAAGATTGTGTCGAGTAGAATGATGGAGAAATTGAGTTTTTGAGGCATTGAAAACGACCATGTTTTTTCTGCCAAATTTGAAATACGAGGTAGATCAGAGGTCAGCTAATCCAATGCTACCTCCTTGCGTTCATTAACTGCTGCTGGAAGGGGTGCCTTTCAAATAGAAAGTTGTAATGAAGGGTGGAGTCATCGGCATAGGAGTGGATAGGAGATGAAGTAACAGATAGAAGGTCATTGATGAAAAGCAGAAAAAGTGATGGGGATAGGACAGATCTTTAAGGAACTCATCACTATTAATAGATTTAAAGAATGAACGGTGGCCGTCTACACAGCTGCTATAGATCGACCAGAAAAGAAATCAGGGAGAAGGATATTATTATATATATAAGGTATATATATATATATATATATATATATATATATATATATATATATATATATATATATATATATATATATATATATATATATATATATATATATATATATATATATATATATATATATATATTATCTATATATATTATATATATATATATATATATATATATATATATATATATATATATATATTAATATTAATTGCTATTATTTCATAAATTAATAATGAAGGAAATTTTGCACTCGAATCTCGCAACTAGTAGAGCTTGAGCTTGATCCTTGGTTTGGGGGGGTGGCCTAAGTCCTAAAGCTGACCCAACTCCTTAAATTCGCCTATGATTAAATTGTTTGATCAAAAACATCAGTAATAGAAATGATCAGTTGAAAAAATCTCACACCTTTATGGGACACCGAAATAAATATGAAAGTAGAGTGTGGGTGGTTTGGGTGATTAAAATATCTTCTCCGCGAGAAATTTTCAACAACTTTATAAAAAATATTATAGTTATAATGCTTCAAAAAAGGTTAAAAATTAGAACGATATATATATATATATATATATATATATATATATATATATATATATATATATATATATATATATATATATATATATATATTATATATATATATATATATTATATATATATATATATATATATATATATATATATATATATATATATATATATATGGGGGTGTACTTTCCTCCATTAGGTACACAAACACTCCAGTGGCATTAAACATTCCCTTAGGGACTAGAAAAGAGTATGGACCCACGACAAATAACCTCACGAAAGAAAGTGAGGTTGGACAGGTTGCCAGATTTAGCTACTTATCGATAAATCTGACACCCCCGAAAAATATATATATATATATATATATATATATATATATATATATATATATATATATATATATATATATATATATATATATATAATTATATATATGTATTATATAATATACAGACTAAAAAAATAATAATAATAATGTTTTTTTTTTTTTTGCAATTTT